>JAJMHC010000098.1:0-23844 GCA_030582855.1 Hemisphaericaspora lyxosophila
CTTCCCCCTGCCTCCCCTGCCTCCCCTCCCTCAGTATTGATGCATTTCATCAGACACGCGGCAGACACTAACATGAAGGTACATACCGCCTGACCCACCATTGTTTGTTAGTGACCAGTACATGTACATTTAGTTGATCATATGTAGTGCAGTGAGGAGTTAGTGTTAGTGAGATGAAGTGGGTGATATTATGATTATGAATATTGTAATAGTAGCAGTACCAGTACCAGTACCAGTAGCTGGATAAGCCCCGTAGAATAAAAATTGCGTTTGTTACTTTTGGGATGAGAGAGGGTGGGGAATGCCCCACCCTCATTTTTTTGGATTGTTCCATTGTTGAAAGGCCGTATTGGGAAATTACACACACACACCCAGTCTTTTATTTTTTTTTGTTTTTTGTTTTGTGTCTTTAGAGAAAAATCTAGATTGGGCTAACAGAACCAAGGGGCAAAAACCTTTACAGACAAGGAAGGGGAAGTGGTAGAGGAAATAGGGGAATAGGGGGCTAGTCATGGGGGCAAGACATCAGCTCATACGACATCACCTCAACCACAGTGATGGATTCCCCCCACCCCAACTACACCTTTACTGCTGTTTGGTGACAAATGAAACGTGTGGTTATTTATATACACTCCAGCGATTCCATTGCATGATCTATATACACTCCCATGGAAGTATGCTGGCATACAAAATAGTATTTTTTTTTTTCATTTTTATTTTTTCTGCTGGTCCTGCTTCTGCTGCTGCTGCTAAAGCTGCTGTGCACCCCCTCCTAGTCCATACACATTCATATTATTTTTTTTATTTTATTATTTTTATTCTTATTTTTTATTTTATTTAGTATGGTGGGAGAAGAATAAGTTGATTGATTGTATGGTGGGTGCCTTTGGAATGTGGCACTTTTTTTTTTAAGATCACAATGGAGGGAATTACCACATTTACTCTGACCGAAGGCTTGTATAGGCTACAAAACAGAGCCAGTCAGAGACCAGAAACCGGTCTAATAGACCGCAGGCCGGTAATAATAATAACAACAACAACAACAACAAAAAAAAATAACACCTCAAACAGACCGAAGATCAGACCGGAGATTTGTCTTTTTTTTTTGTCAGGGCCGGTGGTTGTGTATGGAACGACAATAATACCTACACATACACACATATTTATAGTATAGTATAGAATAGTAATAAGACCCCCAGGTCTTATACCACTCGGTCTGTATGAACCTTGTCTCAACCTTGTGTTAAATATTACATCAATTCCAGCAATCTCAGCTGATTAAATGCAGCGATGGTTATATCCCATCCTATCCACGCCCCACCCATCACTCCACATTTAGAATAGAACAAACCAGCAAATTGAAATCTGAAACGTATCTAACCTTTCAGTTTAGTAATTATACATCCGATATTATATATGTGTGTGTGGGTGGATGTATGTGTGGGTGATGTGTGGGATATTATGTGTGTATGTATGTGTGTGTGGGATATTATGTGTGTGTGTTAATTTAAGGTGTCAACAATGAAGGTCAACAATACAATGGAAGGAATTAGAGAGAAGCAGAAGACGCAGCTGCCACCACAAACAAGACAAGAAAAACAAACAAGACAAACAAGACAACCAACAAATAATAATCCATTGTTTCAGGCGAAAAAGATAATTGGGCTACACATTTTCTTAAGGGGGAAGAGCTGGAGTGAGGGAGAGAGAGGGAGAGAGAGGGAGGCAGAGAGAGACGTGAATGAGGACACTCAGAGATTGCTAATCTTCTCTTTGTTAATCGGCTAGATGATTTGCCTAGATGTCACATTGGCCATTGTTTCCGTCGTCGTGGGGTGTAGGTGTGGGCGTGGGTGTGTGGGGCGGGTTTGTCGGATTACCAATTACTACTACTGGTACTACTACTACTTACTACTACTGGTGCTGGTGGCAACCCTTTCCGGGCTACACCATTATCACCTTTCCCGACCTAGGTAGTATTGTCACCGTTCATTAGAGGGAAGTAGGAAGGGGGAATGTTATCTCCAAAAGAGTCAAGAAAACACCTGCAACACCTGCAATATCTGCAGCATCTGCAACAATAACCCTGCTCAACAATTGTTGTAACCCTTTTTAATTCACTTCTACCCTAAAAAAGAAAGAAAACCAACCCAGCATGGTTTGAAACAAACAAAAAAAAAAAAACCAACAAAATTACAGGTTTGAATGCAAACCACTGGACATTAGCATGAAAGCTTAGGTGCACTGTAGAGAGACAGAGAGAGTGACAGAGGGTCAGGGCTAGTGAACAACCATACAGAAAGAGAATGAGCCGTGGTTCATTGCTGGATTCAGTCCCTCTTCTGCACTCAATGCGGAGAGACATACCGCCAGCAGCCACCACCACCGCCAGCAGCCACCGCCAGCACCACCACCACCACCACCACCATCAAGATGACTCTCTAAGCGCGCTTATCACAAGGATTCAAAACACCACTCCGAAACAGGCCAGATAAAAAAATAATAAATATAATTTTTTTTTTATTTTATTTTAGAAAAAATGCTTAAAAAAATATTTTAATTATTATTAATCCATATTAATTATTGTAGTCAAACAAACAAAAAAAAAAGATGATCTGATGATATCATTTCATGGGGGGAGGGAGGCGCCGAAGAAAAGAGAGATAGGAGATAAGTGTATACAGTTGCCATTTTCCCATGGCTTGCGGGTGGTTGGAAATTTAATTAGACATTAGCAATTGGATGATAATTACGATCAGAGGTAACAATATCTGAAATAGTCTCCCTGTCTCCTGTTGCAGGTATTTTAGTACAATGTGTAAATGTGGTGATTCTAAGTTTTAAGGGTGAAAATAGTGTATTGTTTTGGCTGAAAAACTAATTTAAAAAACCCAAAAAAAAACCCAAAAAAAAAAAAAAAAGATCAACCCTCATAAAAAAATAATAGCTTTTCTTTTTTTCTTTTTCCTTGTCAGAGAAAATAATCACTTTGTTAGTCAAAATATATATATAAAAAAAAAAAAAGAAATCGCACCCCCCCCCCCTTGAAAGTGTTATAAATACTTTCGGTCTTCTTCCTTCTGCTTTTTAATTTCTGTGTCTGAATTTTTTTCCTCTTCTTCTGTTATTTAACTAATACTACTATTATCAAGTGTATACTATTTATTTTTGTTAGTTAGATACTACTTACTATCTACTAACCATCAACTAGTACTACTACCTACCTACTACTAGTACTACCTACCTACCTACTATCACCACCACAGTCATCTACTACCACATCATCCAAGTAGATATATCACTGTGTATCCACCAACTTATCTGGTATAAGTAATCCCTCAAAAAAAAACTATACACACAAACCCTCCCATTTGCATTTCCATTACCGCCACCCCCACCCCCTCCCCCTTGTCCTGGCTTTTAACTCATTCCATTTAACGGAATCAGACAGACAGACAATTAAAGAAGAAAAGGAAATATACCTTTATTGTCTTTTTTTTTTTCAAATAATAATTTATTATTTTTTTTGAGACACACAAATTAACCAAAATTTCAGTTTGGTTGTGTGCAGGATCCAATCTTATCAGGTCATCCATCAACTTTTAGTTGTTAATAAAAATCTCACCATTTAACAGAGACGGTTCAAACTTGCCATTTACTATAATATATATCAGACACCAGACACACACCACCTACTTGATGTCCACTACTATAACTGCTGGTAATAGTCCCTTGACGTACTCCAACCTCATTGCATCTTCTACCCTCTACACTCACAATGACTCTTCCCTCGATTCCATAGAGTCTAATGCATCCACCATCAAGTTGACCCTGGGCACTCCCCCTCCTACCCTCAACAACTTGCACCACAATCACACATCTCCCATAATAACCACCACCACCAACACATTCAACCTCTTTAAGAACCACCAACACCCCACTTCATTTACCACCACCACCACAGCAAAACCATCTCCATCAGTACCAACAGCAGCAGCACCACCACCACGCAAGAATAAGATACAAATCCCCAACTATTATGTTCCCCCCAAAACCTTGCTGCAAGACTCTTGTCACACCTCGGTGGAAATTGCCTGTTCAGATTCCAGCTCTTCCTCCTCCTCCACCTCCACCATATCCTCCGCCTCCTCCATGTCCTCCACCAATTCATACACCATGCTTCCTCCCAGACTTGTTCGTAAGAAATCGGGAGAATTGGTGAAGTCTTCCCTCAAACTCCCCCAATTGCTCCAACGATCCTTATCCACCCCCCAACTCCCCGCGAGAAAGTCGGTAAGATTTGCTTCTAGATTGATAAATGTCAAGATGTTTGACGGGTGTGAATCCCCCGCTAGTGTTTCTTCCACCAATTCTACCCCCTTGCATTCTCCACCTTCGGGAAGATTCCTGACGGTAGAGGAGGGTTTCGACGATGAGGATGACGACGATGACGATGATTATAGATTTCTTAAGCAAAAACCTAGAAGGGTTGATTATTTCGATTGGAATTGGCATGGAGGTAATTCAAAAGAGACAAACTCGGGAAGCCCCAGTGATGACGATGAGGATGATTATTGGTCTTCACCAAATGTGGTGTCTAATAATCAACACAGTAAAGAATATAGATTGACTAGTCATAATATTCCCAAGATTGTCAATTCACAAGCGGTGGTGTGGTTACCTTCTGCATATGTGTTGAAGACTGATGGAAAAACCTCGTTGTATGGACTTATTAATGTACGCAACCTTGGGTTTGAAAAGAAGTTGACGATTAAACTTACCCTCAACAATTGGAAGACTAGTATTGTGTTTGGCGGCAATTCCATCATCACCTATGTCAAGTCGATGGCTGATAATGTTGATCAATTTAAGTTTAAAATCAATGTCGATGATTTAATTATGAATAAATACGATGGGATAAATGTCGAATTACAAATGTGTATTCGCTATGAAGTGGGTGGTGAATCATATTGGGATAATAATCAAGGCAACAATTATCAATTCAAATTGAGTATGGTGAATGGCATAAAATCATACACTTATAAAAAACACCCCACTCCCAAGCCAGAATCTGATGAATCGCATCAATTTAATGAATTGATTAGTAAATTAATCTTGCATCAACAAAAGCATCATCCTGCCGTTCCAATGCAAACATCTACTACTCCCAAGAAGGTTCCTACTGCT
Organism: Hemisphaericaspora lyxosophila; assembly: GCA_030582855.1. NCBI lineage: Eukaryota > Fungi > Ascomycota > Pichiomycetes > Serinales > Debaryomycetaceae > Hemisphaericaspora > Hemisphaericaspora lyxosophila. Next base: position 5,188 of record JAJMHC010000098.1, read on the forward strand.
AGATTCTCGTTTTCGGTCCATAACAACTTTGAAGACGCTAATCGGTCTACTCCAGTTCGTCCATTCCTTAGACAATCATTTTCATCATCAGATATAGTGTCGACTAATTCTGGTGCCTCTTCCATTGCTTCTACTCCTCAAGGACGTCCAAAATATTCCCAATCATTCAGACAACGACAACAAAAGAAGAATGAAGCATTTTCTTCCACAACTTCCACTTCCACCACTTCCACCAAACCTGAATTCTCAAGTTCTTCATATGCAGATTTGATCAACAATTATTGTTTTGCAAGTAGTAATAACCACCCCGATAGTATTCCAGCATCATTCTCCACCACCACATCTAATGCTACTTATTCTCCATTCGCTACTACTGGTACCACTAATACTACTTCTTCTGCTGCTCATTCACTTCCTTCTAGTCCGGTGTCTACTGCTGGTACTTTACAATCATTCAGTGATTCTTCTGTTCATATTTAATTATCTTAATTACATTTTATTTTTTAATTCTTTTATTTATATTTATTTAGTTTGTATTTAACAAAAATTTTAACTTTGGGTTTAGTTTAATAATATTAGTTTAATAATGGAATTGTTGTAGTATACTATCAGTCTGTATGGTCTCCTAGATGGAACAATGGGTGTGTTGTTTCACTTGTTATTATATCTACAAAATTTGGAGAAAATGGTCTAGTTGATTAGGTATCTCAGGAAAGATGGTGTGTATGCAAAGGGGTCACACCGCAAGGTGTAGGCCCGGTCAGTGTTAGTTGGGGGGGGGGGGGGGGGGGGGGGGGGTGGAAGGGCGATATAGATACATTAGAGACAAGGATATTCTCGCAAATCCCTTCACCTTGTTAATCCCTCCACCTTCTTAATCCCTCAACCAAGGTCTTTTATCCCACCATGAATTATCATTAATTATATCAACATGATAAGTGTTAATGTCGGCCTTTTTCCTCTTTTTATCCAATCTCTGTTTCTGTCTCCCACTAAGACCCACCTCCAGTTTCTGTTCATAGTCGGCAAACTCCCTCACTAAAATGGTGCCCTTTTTAAACATTTCCGGTTCATTATTATAATTAATTCCCAATTCACTAAACAATATCTCATGCTTATCGGCCGACACCGTGCCCATCAACCTTTGTTCTGCCTGTTGAGGAGTGATCCCTTTCTTCTCCACCAAATTCCAAAAGGTGGTATTATACAAATTATTAATATGACAATCCACTTGTCTCCAACTGAAATAATCCCTCACATGGTCAAATCGAGGATACACCACCGCCCTACCATCAAACAAAGGTAGGTGACCCAACTGCAACTTCTTCCCTTCCTCATTATTGGCGCCATACTCCTGCAGCCAGAAATACAGATAGTTAGCGCTCATCAAGCTGGAGAACAAACTACACAATTTCATCTCGCGTCGTTCATACAATTGACAATCTGGTCTTAATAAAAAGGAATATTCGTCACTGTCACCATATGCCATCATCACATCACTGTATTCAACCATGATCTGTCTGGCAGCCTGGTTCATTACTCGCAAGGCGCGTTCATCGTTGGGTTTTGTGAATTGATAGAATTGGGAGAATTTATGGAATCCTTTGCCGTCTACTCTAATGAGGATGTATGAATGGGGGAGAAGGTATGATTCTTGTTCGAATTGTTTAACGTATTCAAATCGTGAATTGGCCATGGTTTGGTAAGTTGTAAGGGGGGGTGTAGGTGTAGGTATACCTATAAGTATAGTCAGAACAACTAATCAGAGAGATGGTTAGTTCAAGGATAAGTGATGAGAGATGAGATGAAGAAGTTCTCGAGGAGATAATAAAAAAGTGTCACGTGATAACATCTGTTTTCTCCCTGTTTACACGACCCATCGCTTCTTCTTTTTTTTTGGGTGAAAAAAAAAATTTATATAATACTCTTCTTAAACCATCTTTTTATCTCTTCTACACCTTCACCTTTCAAAAACATTAACAAGTTATATTATGAGAGCTGATTTCAGGACTCTTGAAAGAGAAGCTCGGTTCAAAAATCCACCCAAGGATAAATCAGCTTATCCTCTTTTAGCCGAGGCAGTAGCTCCCCATATTGGTTCTTTCAATGCCTTGACTGAAACCAATGGTGCTGAGGTGGGTGGGTTATTAAACCTTGCCGTGAAAGATATTGGTACCAAGACTATATTTGACACTGCTGATACCTCCGATAGGTTGGGTAATAAGTTATCTATTCGGGTAGATTCGGTGCAATTGGCCAAACCGGCGGTAGCTGCCAATGATAAATTATCTTTAAATAGAAAAACATATCCTAGTGAATGTAGGGAAAGAATGACCACTTATCGTTCCAGGTTGATGTTGAAGGTGTGTTGGAGTGTGAATGGAGAGGAAGGGGGAGAAGAAGTTTCCGAAATTAGAGAAGCAGGTCAAGTCCCCATCATGATTAAATCAAATCGTTGTCATTTAGAAAAACTATCTCCTAATCAATTGGTGGAAGCCAAGGAAGAAAGTGATGAATTGGGAGGATATTTCATCGTTAACGGGATTGAAAAATTGATTCGTATGTTGATTGTCCAAAGACGTAATCATCCCATGGCTCTTATTCGTCCTTCTTTTGGAAACCGTGGTGCTGCCTACACTAAATTCGGGGTACAAATTAGGTCAGTGAGAGCGGATCAAAGTTCTCAAACTAATGTATTGCATTATTTAAACGATGGTAATGTCACCTTTAGATTCTCCTGGAGAAAGAATGAATTCTTAGTTCCCGTGGTGATGATTTTAAAAGCATTGATTGAAACTAATGATCGTGAGATTTTTGATGGCATTGTCGGTAATGATATTGAAAATTCTTTCTTGACCGATCGTTTGGAACTATTATTAAGAACTTATAAGACTTATAATTGTTATTCAAGACAAGAAACTTTAGCTTATTTAGGGGACAAATTTAGAGTAGTATTTGCTGCCAGTCGTGATGTTTCCGATATTGAAGTTGGTAAAGAAGTATTGAAAAGAATTGTGTTGGTTCATTTACCTAACAACACCGATAAATTCAGAATGTTGTTATTTATGATTAGAAAATTATACGCATTAGTGGCGGGGGATTGTTGTCCTGATAATCCCGATGCTACTCAACATCAAGAAGTATTATTAGGTGGATTCCTTTATGGAATGATCATTAAAGAAAAGATTGAAGAATACTTGCAAAACATCAAACTACAAATCCAAGCAGATATCAGCCGAGGTATTGCCATCAATTTTGCAGATCGGAAATACATGACGAGAGTATTTTCAAGAATTAATGAAAATATCGGGCAAAAATTACAATACTTTTTATCCACCGGTAATCTAGTATCACAATCAGGATTAGATTTACAACAAGTATCAGGATATACCGTGGTGGCAGAAAAGATCAATTTCCATCGTTTCATCTCTCATTTTAGAATGGTTCATCGTGGGTCTTTCTTTACCGAAATGAAAACTACCACCGTGAGAAAATTATTACCCGAATCTTGGGGGTTCCTTTGTCCTGTCCATACTCCCGATGGTTCCCCCTGTGGGTTATTAAACCATTTATCCCACAAATGTAAGATTGCCACCCAAGCATCAGATGTATCCCAAGTACCTCAAGCATTGGCCAGGTTGGGGGTCTCCCCAGCTGATACTTTTGCCGCGGGACCCCAGGTGTGCTGTATCCAATTAGACGGAAGAATCGTCGGTTGGACCACGCATGAACAAGGGAAAGTTGTCGCTGATACTTTAAGATTCTGGAAGGTGGAAGGCTCTCATGGTTTACCTTTAGAATTAGAAGTGGGATACGTGCCTCCCTCTACCAAGGGTCAATATCCTGGTTTATACTTATTTGGAGGACATTCCAGAATGATGAGACCAGTTAGATACTTGCCGTTAAACAAGGAAGATATCTTGGGTCCCTTTGAACAAGTATATATGAATGTGGCCGTCACCCCGGAAGAAATTGAAAATAACGTGCATAGTCATGTGGAATTTAGTCCCACCAATATCTTGTCCATTTTGGCCAACTTGACTCCCTTTTCTGATTTTAATCAATCTCCCAGAAATATGTATCAATGTCAAATGGGTAAACAAACTATGGGTACCCCCGGTACTGCTTTGGTTCATAGATCAGATAACAAGTTATATAGATTACAAACTGGTCAAACCCCCATTGTTAAAGCCAATTTATATGATGATTACGGCATGGATAATTTCCCCAATGGGATGAATGCAGTAGTGGCCGTCATCTCATATACCGGGTATGATATGGATGACGCCATGATTATAAATAAATCAGCCGATGAACGAGGATTTGGATATGGTACGGTTTACAAAGTTGAAAAGGTGGATTTATCCCTTTCCAGAAGAAGAGGAGATCCCATCACCCAACATTTCGGGTTTGGAGATGACGAATGGCCAGAAGGTTGGAAAGAGAAATTAGATGGCGATGGACTTCCATTAATCGGAGTCAAAGTGGAAGAAGGTGATCCTATCGTGGCCTATTTCGATGAAACATTAGGTAAGACCAAGGTTAAGACCTACCATTCATCCGAACCGGCCTATATTGAAGAAGTGAAATTATTAGGTGATGATTCCTCCTCTCCGCCGCCGATCAAGAATGTCAACAAATCACCATCAAGTATAGAATCACCAGAGCGCCATTAATTGGAGACAAATTCTCTTCCAGACATGGCCAAAAGGGGGTCTGTTCAAGAAAATGGCCTCAGATAGATATGCCATTCTCCGAAACCGGGATCCAACCCGATGTCATCATCAATCCCCATGCCTTCCCTTCACGTATGACAATTGGGATGTTTGTCGAATCATTAGCGGGGAAAGCGGGAGCATTGCATGGTATTGCCCAAGATTCCACCCCGTGGAAATTCTCCGAGGATGATACTCCTGCCGATTATTTCGGAGAACAATTATTGAAATCGGGATATAATTACCATGGGAATGAGCCAATGTATTCCGGAGCTACCGGGGAGGAATTAAGAGCCGATATCTATATTGGTTGTGTGTATTATCAAAGATTAAGACATATGGTGAATGATAAGTTCCAAGTGAGATCTACCGGTCCGGTGAATTCATTGACCATGCAACCGGTGAAGGGAAGAAAGAGATCGGGTGGTATTCGTGTAGGTGAAATGGAAAGAGATGCATTGATTGGTCATGGTACTGCCTTCTTATTACAGGATAGATTGTTGAATTGTTCAGATTATACCCAGACTCCCATCTGTCGTGGTTGTGGTTCTATTTTAACTACCCAGACCAGTGTGCCTAGAATCGGGTCCATGGCTAGTGTGAGGTGTAGAAGATGTGCGGTGAAGTTGGAGTCATATGTACAAAAGAATGGATATGCTACCGATTCCGATATTTGGGAAGATGGTCAAGGGATTAAGTTTGTCGGTGGTGCCGATACTACTACTGTGGCTATTCCTTTTGTGTTGAAATATTTGGATTCTGAATTATCAGCCATGGGTATTAAGATGCGTTATAATGTTGAACCTCGTTAGATACATAGTTTGTCTTTGTCGTGTTTGTCTTTGTCTTTGCCTTTGTCTTTGCCTTTGTCTTATTTTTGCATTTGTTGTATATTAAAATAAACAGTTCTATAAAGTTCTATAAAGTTCTATTCCTTGGTGATAATCACCACGTCAGTAGGTTTGGAATGGTGCAAGATATACTCCGCATTGACCAAATCATTACCCTCAGCACGTATAGTAGCCTCTTCTACCCTATCCACTATCCCCGCCTGTAAATGTCGCCTAACAAGCCTGTCTCGAACTAATGATAATGGCGTGTCGATGAACCAAGTTTCATCTACATATTCACTAATCTCCCGCCAATACTCATCAGTTAATGAAAGGTAATTACCTTCAATTATGATAATGGAAGTGTGGGGATATATGTCAATCCCATCCTCGACGGGATCTTGTTTACTATGATCAAATGAAGGGGCGGTAATGAGGGAGCCCTGGGGTTTAAGTCGTGCTATCAAGGCAACAAGGGGTTGAGGATGGAAAGTGAATGGAGCTCCCCTTCTCCTAAACGCTTCCTCCAGATTCTCCATCGTGGCCAATTCCGATTTGTATAAGTGGAATCCATCTTGTGGTAATACCACCGTGGGAGCAACTCTGTTGGTTAATTCAACTGCTATGGATTCAGCAAAGGTGGATTTTCCTGATCCAGGGACACCAGCCAATGAAATTAAGTAACGATGATGAGACCTGTTGGCAGCAGCAGCAGCGGCAGCTGCAGCTGCATAGTTTCTGGTGACTCGTTGCACGAGTTTGTCGATGTCTTCAGTGTAATAACTCTCGGGCATTTCCACTGGTTGGTGACTTTGGTTATTTCATAGAAAGTGGATTTTGTTTTCTTCACTGATAAATAAAAAAAAAATGGTTGATTATTTCCATGTTTCCTCTTTCTTCTTTCTAACCAAATGGACCACCACCACAAGCACAAGCACTACCACAAGCACCACCACCACCACTGATGATACAACTGCCAATAATGGTATATACTGGTTCACCCATAATCAAACTGAATTCAACTATGGCTTTTATTTAATCGATTTTCCCCAAGTATGGAATGCAAGAATTGCCCCGCGATGAACTGATTCAAACTGCTCGAGGATTTGGGTTTGATGACGTATTGCCTCGAGATTTGATTCAATTGATCACCTAGATCAAACCATGGGGTGTCAACTCCCGAGAATTTATCATTTAAGAAGAAAGAAGGAAGAAGAAGAAGATGTCATTGTATGTGAATTGAAAAGTGATGATATTGATTGGACATTCAAATCAACTACTCAACCAAGGGAATATACCATTGAATTCTTAGCTAGGTTAAAACTATCAACAATTTTCCAATAATACATACTTACTTCATCAAATACTCGACGACTTAAAAAGATAACTCTGGTTAAGGATACCCCTTTTTCCAGATTTTGTTAGGGGGAGAATTTCAAACAACGTCATGGACTTGAACTAATAAATAATTACAAGCGGATCAACAGGAGTTACATCAAAGCAATTGAGAAATTCAATTCAGAGAGATGGAAATGGGAATGAGGGGTACAGTAATATCTTATAAGAACCTTCGATTGTCCAACAAGAAATCAAATAATGATGCACTAATCAAGAATATTCAAACTTCAGTTAAGGGATGTGGGAAGCTTGTCAATTCAATTTATCAACACCTCAAACGATAACCACAACGAATTGAGTCCCATCAAGTTCGAGGCCCTTCAATCAGCTTCCTCTTCCCTATCCCCTCAAAAAGAAACCAACCACTTTACCCAGAAAAGAAAAGGAAAGTAATCGGCCCCCTTTTATCAAGAAAATAATACAGTATTATTAGATATATAAGAATACACACATATATATATTACTCCCTCGTCGAACTAGCCATCTTCTCCCATCTTTGAGTCAAGAACGCAAGTGCCTTTCTCTCCGTCTCATTCATCACCCCTTCATAAATAACATTCAACACAGTACTCCAAAACCCCACAAACTCTTCCAATTCCCCACAATGCGTGGGCACATCCACGTATTTGGGAGTCTTGACCAGTTTCTTCCCCTGACCAACTTCTTCAAAGGGGATGAAATTACCAGGCATCGCCCGGAAATATTGTTGAAATACCGGAAACCAGAATCTTATTAGTACATGGGAACAATCATTAACATTGATGATTGATGATTTATCATAATCTCGAAGTAGTTCCAAATCCTCTTCATATTCAATTTCCATGCAGTGATGAAGGGCAGAAAGTAATATTGTTTGGATTTCAACGTAGACTTTGCCAGATATCTCTTCGAATGTGTTTAACCCTTTTATATCTTGAGTTGACTCTACCCATTCTTTAGAAGGCTCTACTGCCGGCTTAGTATTATTATTATTATGAATATTATGATATATTATTATTATTATTCAGCAAAGAAGAAACAGAAGACCCTCTTTGATGTGCTGCTCTATAGTGGGGGTTTGTTGAACTCACTGATGATAATTTAGTTTCCCTCATTCCAAATAATCTAACATTCTCATCAAAGATTACCGAGGCAATAAATTTAGCCGTCATATTCGTTCTAAAACTAACAGTTAACAAATTATTAGCAAGGGCCTTATTACACAAGTTTTTATCATTAGTAAGCAACACCACCAAACTTTGACGATGGGTTTGACGAAAGTATAAACAACAATCAAGAATGGCATCATCCTGAACCACATTTCGATCCAATCTCTGACTGAGTTTTTGCCCCTTGACCACCGAACTACTATTTGCCAAAGAAGAATAGATCCAATCATTGGCCCAACGAGCTAAATGACCCACTGATTTACCCGAAAGTTGTCCCTGGCCAGTATCGATCCTATTTGAATTCTTCAATCCATCTAATTCCAACATCACCATAGTAGGAATAATGATCTTCAATCCAAATTCTTTGGCCAATTCCGTCAATTCATCAACTATTTTCAAATGTGACAATAGGAAATTGGTATCCAATATCAAAAAGGAGATATTCCCCTCGGTAATTTCCATATCAGGAGTTTCTTCAATCATCATATCTTCCACTTCTCCTTCTCCTTGTTCTCCTCCTCCTCCTTCTCCTTGATGATATTGTAGATGTCCACTATCTCGAGAATAACTGATGTATGAAGAAATGACATCCACTTCTTTATGATCGTCCATCGGTACCATTTCTATATCACCATCGATAAAATTGTAATTTTGATAAGTTTGATTATCAACTGCATTTTGCACCTTGGATTCGATGGTTTTGATGGCGTATTCTATTGGTTTCTTGGCACGTTTGTGGCCCAGGGTGATCACCTTGTGTTGGTCTTCCAGACTTAGACCGATGTCTGAATACTTCGACGGAAGAGCCATGTTGTATACTCTATCATATATATATAGTAATGGTGATATATTATTGGTTATGGAAGAAACAAAGAAGAAGAGGAAAAAAAAAACACACTCTAAATATACTCAATATCAAAACACTATTAAATACACTAAATAATCTCCAACACAAATTCAAATAAACTGACAAATAAACTCATAGCGATGATGACAATGATCATCCAGGTAATTCTATTGGTATTCTTCTCGTTCATACTATCACTGACGATATCGACGAATTCTAAAAACACTTTACATCGATCATTCAACACTTGTACTCGTTGATCAATCTCAAGGTATTCTCGAACCGCATTATATAATGGATGCAATGCTGGTTCAAATGACCAGAAGAAGTCAGGGGTATCCAATATCGAACTCAGAAGGTTTACATCAACTCTTAATTTGAATAATTTACCCGATTTCTTTAATAGTTGATTTCTTTTTAGACCCAATTGACCCGTCAAGGCTAATTTCTTGGGAAGTCTAGAAATCAGCTGCAAGATATTAACCATTCTATTTTCAAATAACCCCAATTTAGTCAGTTGGGCAATGGCATGAGACATGGTTAGTTTAATTAAATGATCTCCTGAACGTAAAGTAATCATATCATTATATATCCTCGGTCTATGAATCTGAGAATCATATTCAAAGTGAAACTCTTCCGTCTCTATATCTTGTTCATCGACTGGATTAATCAACAATGGTTCAGGTTCATCAGCAAAGGCCAAATCGGCAAGAATATTCTTTTCGTGAATTTCAGAAAAGTTCCAAAACACCACAATCCCATATGCAAAAATAAACATTTCAGCATGATGTCTAGATACTTCAGATTGAGGATGAAATGGAGAATTGGCTCGATTATTTTCATAAAATTTACTAATTTTGAAATTCCTAGTACTACCCTTGTTGGTGGTGTTGTTGTTGGTGGTGTTGTTGTTGGTGTTGGAGGTGTTGTTGTTGTTGTTGTTGTTGTTGTTGTTGTTGCTGGTGGTATTGACATTATCAGTTTCTGGAGTCAACGAGTTAATACTCCTAGTTTCGGAATTATTTTCACTATCGCCACTAACTGGATTATCTTCCATAGGAGGAGCAAAGAATTGTGGTTCGGAAGGGTCAAATGGGGTATTGGCATCTTCCAATTCTGGATCCATGGAATAATTATTCACATCTTCAGGGGTTTCAACACCAGAATAATATTCATATAAATGATCAGTTTGTTCAGTTCTATTGATCAATTTTTCCATATATCGATTATTAGCTACAAGTTTAGCTGAATTGTTTGACTTGACACGTAATCCATCATTTCCAGGTAACAATGGTAGTGTATAAGGGACATACAAAGCTTCATCATATACTCTTGGTTTAACTTCATGATTCTTTCTTAAGAACTTGGCAATGGCAGGTAAATTGAACTCTTCACATATGAAATATGCCGTCATTCTACTGAATTCTTGAGCTCTGGCTTCTTTTGGCATCATTTCAGCTCGAGATCTCATAAGTTGAGCCTGTATATCAAGACTTGCCTGTGGAGATAGGGAAGGTGATGTCACCTGGGGAGGATGATGATGAGGAGGGGGAGGGGGAGGGGGAGATGATGAATTTTGTCTATGATGATGATTTTCAGGAATGAGCACTAATTTTTGAGATGTCTTTGATGTTCTAGATGGCAATGATTGCGAAAGTTTGGGGATACTTCGTACTTTGGATCTTGATTCGGGGAAATTGGGATTGCCAATTGGCGATGGACTCCCCTGCTGATTATACAATGCTCTATTGGTCAATCGTGGAGGCAATCTGCTTTGGCCAGATGGAATATCACTTGAATTGCTTAATAATTTATCAACTGATATATCAGCATATTTATTCCTAAATGCCAATCTCTTTTGAAGAGCACTTTGATGTTGTTGTTGCAGGAAATTGTAACCTTGTGATGGTGGTTGTGACTGTTGATGGTGACTCTGTTGCTGTTGTTGTTGTTGTTGCTGCTGTTGCTGTTGTTGTTGTTGTTGTTGTTGTTGTTGTTGTTGCTGCTGTTGCTGTTGTTGCTGCTGTTGCTGTAACTGTTGTTGTTGCTTCTTATAATTATGACCTGCAAATGGAGCTCGTGTTCCTTTCAAATTGTGACTTCTGACATCGGTGACCAAAATGGACGGTGATCTTTTGGCAGTTGGTCTCTGTGAGGTCTGCAGAGTGGGAGTACTAGGCCTATTTAAAGTGTTGCTCATTCCCCTTTGTCTGTCTCTCTCTATCTATACTGACTGACTGACCGACTGACTGACTGACTCAATAAGCTGATTGGTGTGGCTAGAATAACTAAAGTAACTGGTCGTATTAATTTTTGTTAGTGATGAAACATATCCGACCATGTCACGTGAGATATCATGTGACAGTCCCGGAACTTCTCTTTTTCAATTTTTTTTTTCACCCTTCAAAATTTTTCATCTTCAATATTGTATAGTCTCTTGTTGGTTCTTCTCTTCTCTTGTTGCTTCTTGCTTCTCCTTTATACAAAGCAAATGTCTTTCAGTTTATCTATTGCTGCTAAGGCTCCATTTGTTGCCTATCCAACATTAATTGCTGTTGCATTCGTCAATGCCAGCGACTCAGACGTTTCCATTCCCATTGAATTCATTGATGATAAATCAGTTGACTCATCCTCTGCCCATGCTGCTGTTAAATTAGTTACTCCAGAAGGTGCTACTTTTATTGACCAATTGGACGCATTGGACTATTTGGCCCAAGCTTTCCCCTCGGTGTTGCCTGAAAAGACCCAATCCCAACCCTGGGTTAAGTTTGCCTTGAGTAAATTATACATCAAGAACTTTAAGGAATTGGGGTTAGATTTAGAAAAACTCGATGCTCATTTGAATTTAAGATCTTTTATGGTGGGATTCCAATACTCGTTGGCTGATATTGCCATTTGGGGTGTATTGAGAGCCAATGCTTTAATGGGTTCCGTGATCAAGAATGAAGTATATCCTAACGTATCTAGATGGTATAATTTATTAGCCCAAGATAGCAGATTTGATCATACCATTGAATTAATGACTAAATCAGTTAATGAATTGAGAAAATCAGCCAAGAGTGTCAAATCTGGAGGTAAGAAGGAAACTCACAAGGCCAATTTTGACATTGAATTACCCGATGCTGAAATGGGTAAGGTTGTTACTCGTTTCCCCCCCGAACCTTCTGGTTATTTACACATTGGACACGCCAAAGCGGCTATTTTGAATGAATATTTCGCTCATAATTACCAGGGTAAATTAATCATCAGATTCGATGATACTAATCCCACCAAGGAAAAGGAAGAATTCCAAGACTCCATTGTGGAAGATTTAGCCTTGTTGGGAGTCAAGGGTGATGTAGTGTCTTATTCATCGGACTACTTTGACAAGATGTACCAATTGGCCATTCAAATGATCAAAGATGGTAATGCTTACTGTGACGATACTCCATTGGAAAAAATGAGAGAAGAAAGAATGGTGGGTGATGCATCAGCAAGAAGAGAAAGATCAATCGAAGAAAACTTGAAGATCTTCACCGAAGAGATGAAAAATGGTACCGAAGAAGGGTTAAAGAATTGTGTTAGAGCCAAGATCGATTACCAGGCATTAAATAAAACTTTAAGAGATCCAGTCATTTATAGAACTAACTTGACTCCACATCATAGAACCGGGGATAAATGGAAGATGTACCCCACTTATGATTTCTGTGCTCCCGTGGTTGACTCCATTGAAGGTGTTACCCATGCATTAAGAACTAACGAATATAGAGATCGTAACCCTCAATATGAATGGATTCTTAAATCATTAAACTTGCGTCATGTTCATATTTGGGATTTCGCCCGAGTTAACTTTGTCAGAACCTTATTATCCAAGAGAAAATTACAATGGTTTGTGGATAAAAACTACGTTTCCAATTGGGATGATCCCAGATTCCCCACCGTCAGGGGGGTTAGAAGAAGAGGGATGACAGTTGAAGGGTTAAGAAACTTTATTATTGCTCAAGGTCCTTCGAGAAACATTATCAATTTAGATTGGTCAGTTATCTGGGCCTTGAACAAGAAGATCATTGACCCAGTGGCTCCAAGATTCACTGCCGTTGATGCTGAAAATGCCGTGGTTGTCAAATTGGATGCTCCTGCTGAATCATACTCGGAAGACAAACCAAAGCATAAGAAAAACCCCCAGGTTGGTACTAAGAAGGTTATCTTTGCTAACCAGGTATTGATTGATCAAGCCGATGCTGATTTAGTCCAAGGTGAAGAAGTTACCTTTATGGATTGGGGTAATGTTATCGTTACCAACGTTGAAAAAGAAGGTGATGTGGTCAAGTCAGTGGAAGCTAAATTACACTTGGATGGTGATTTCCGTAAGACCTCCAAGAAGCTTACTTGGTTAGCTGACACTAGTGATAAGGTTGAAGTTGAATTGATTGATTTTGATCATTTGATCACTAAGGACAAATTAGAAGAAGGTGATAGTTTTGAAGATTTCCTCACTCCCCAAACTGAATTCCATACCAAGGCTTTTGCTGATTTGAATGTCCGTGACTTGAAACAAGGTGATATTATCCAATTCGAAAGAAAGGGTTACTATAGAGTGGACCAACCTTATCAACAAGGCAAGCCAGCGGTATTATTCACTATTCCAGATGGTAAGGCAGTTTCCAAATATGGTGCTAAGAAATAAGTAGAATACCTCCTCCGCCCCTCTCTCTCACTCTCACTAAATCTAAATCTTGTAATAAAAAGCGTAATTAATTATATTTACAGTAAAGATATCTAAAAGTCTAATGTAGTAATGTATGTATGTATATATACTAGCAGTAAAAGGTAGCAAAAAAGATTGATCATCATTGACTATTTCCACTTATCAGTGAATTCTCTCACATGATAATCCAACCCATCCCAACCACCCCCACCCCCACTCCCACCTCCTCCACAATCATCTTGCTCGTCGTTTTCTCCTTCAACCCCATTGGTTTCTCGTTTATTACCAACGTGAGAATCGCGATAATGTCTCAAATAATGCCCCAAGAGGGTGCTTCTTGAAGTACACCCCACTTCCAAGATTTGCCAACACGAAATACACAACACCCCCGGTCTTTCCAATATATGAGCATTAGTTTTCCGTTTCTTCTTCACTGGTTCGTCATATTCTCCCTTCTTGAACTTATACTTGCCATAATATTTCGGATTGGGCACGATGGTTCCATTGGTTAATATTCCATGTTTATACGCTAAATGATTCCCATATGACAGATTCTTAAGTCCAAAGAATTCAATATGCTTACAGTATGGACAAAGTCCAGCACGGGTAGTATTATCCGGTTTGCCATTCTGGTCATATTTGGTCAACACATATTGGGTCTCATAAGCGGTGGTTTTGAAATTTGCATTGGGGGTCACTTCGAATTCTTGCGGGGCAAAGATTGAATTTAGATAGTGGTCCAAGTTTTGTCTATGGTAGAGGGTTCGTTCAATGTGGCAGATACTTGTCGATGATGGGAGGGGACAGATGAGTTTTTCATTTAGGTGATGGCATTGTTGAGAACTGGGCACTTTGGTAGAGGTATTTGAAAGTTGGCCAGAATATTCATAGTCTGGGATGGATTGGATATGAGAACAGATATTGGTGAAATCAAGTTTTGAAGTCTTGGATAATCCCGGTTTGGGTTGGGGGTGGGGATGTTTTCGTTTTCTATTAGTGGATGGAGGTCGGGAAAGAAAATTACCTCCAACTTCAACGGGAGTGTTTAAATCAGATGTGGTGGTGGTGGAGGTGGTGGTGGTGGTGCCTGTGGTGTTGCCAGCGGGGAGTTGATAACTTAATGATAAATGCAGCAATTCAGAAGAAGCAGTTGAATGATCAGAGGAACAAGACCCTTTATCATCCAGAAGTTTCTTCTTATGGGTAAAGTATTGATCAGTCAATAAATCCAAGCCAAGATCAAATGACTGAATGAACCCATGCCATGGATCAGTAACATTAGAGGAGGTATTGATAGTACTAACAATAGCTTGGCTTTCCTTGAGAAGATCAGTTTTAGCAATTGATTCTGGTGGTGGTGGTGGTGGGGGGGATATCTCGCTAATATTATTCTCTTTCCAATCATCCAATTCTTGACATGTCATTTCAAAGAGATTCAAGAGAATGTCTTCGTCTTCAGATTTTGGTTCGTTGGTGGTAGCTGGGGCGGTGGTGGTGGCAGCAGCGTCGGTAGCAGCAGCAGCAACTGTAATGGTATCCTCAATAGAATCCAACTGTATTGCATTATTTGCACTTATGATTGATTCCATATACCAATTCATATTAGACGAAGGACTCACTGTGGTTGAGGTTGACGTTTTACTGGTCTGGGGGTGGATATTTTCTTGAAATAAAGCCAATATGTCCTCATCATTCACCGCTGGAAGTTGTTGAGGGGTAGGTGGGGGTGATTCTGGGTTGTTATTGCCAATAGTTTCCAAATCAATAAATTTGTACAACTCTTGAATAGGATTAATGGTTTCATTCTCCGGGGTGTCCTTGTAATCAGAAATATTTTGATCGAGAAAATCAAATATATCAATGGAGAAATCTGGTTTGGTAGTTGGTGTGAAGCTGGGGGATGTCAGTGGTGGTGGTGGTGGTGGTAGTGGTGGTGGAATGAATATCTCAGGAAATGTAAAATCCCTAATTTCTGGTTGAAATTTCATTAAAAAAAACACTATGAATAATAGTAGAGGTAGTAGAAGTGGTTGTTGGTGATTAGTTTTACAGAGGGAAAAAGAAGAATTAAATTATCTACCTTGTCTTAGACATCTGGTTTCATATATTATCTCCCTTAAGGGGAAGAGCAGAGTCTTCAAGATTGTTCTTTTTCAAAAAAAAGGAAACTTTTGCAACTTTTTTTTAATTTTTTTTTTAATTGGCTGCAAAAATAAATCTATCACAATCCATTATACATACATACAGTCATACATACAGTCATACAAAGAGAACGGCAAAAAAAAAGGTAAACTCGTAGCCACTATTCCTTGACACAAAAGGAAAATCACATACAATAGGAATCTGAAGATTGTATTTTTTTATAACGTTATACTTTCCTAACCATGAGTTTCTGTTTATACATAAGTGGAGATCTTATGAGAAGGAAAAGGTTTCACAAAAGTGAAACATCTCCCAATATGGGAAACTCCAATACCACTGTCTTTCCCCCCTGCCCCCCCTCCTCTTGCCACTTTGGTATGCAAATCTTTTTGTGTCAGATATGTAGATTTCTCATATATAGACCTAGTTATGTATATATCTCTCTCCCCCCCTCCCCCTTGTTGAAACAGGAAATCAATCTTGAGTTTGAGGAAGGATTACCCATAATTTGAACGCCCCCTTCACCCGTAAATGGATTAAAAGTTAATATCTCTAATTAAATGAAAATCTAAAAAGTTATCAACGGAGCAAACAACATCCCATAAAGGAGGATATTCATCAAGTCGGTAAGTTGCTTGAAATTAATGATGTGCTGGTTCCATTCGTGAGAACAATAAGACGAGTGTAAGGTTTGAAGAATGTGTAGGGGGGGGAGATTAGTTTTATGGTTTAGATATGGCTATTATTTCCTTAATACCACCCCCCCCCTCTCTGAAAGGGATATGCTTCTACGGGAAAATTGACTTAGATACGTCCTATATTGATGTATAAATTATTTATTTCTAACAAGTTAATTCTTCACTAATATAAACTACTACTCCTGGAGGAGGGGGTCGGGGGTCTGGTGTGAAATTACAGAAAAGTAGGCCCTTCACCATCTCTTCTTACACCCATCACCTTAAATCTAGAATTTTGTGATTCTTGAGGAGCAACATAGGTGTTCCCCTCTGAATTATAAGACAGTCTTCCTCCATTATCTTTATAAAATGCCCCTTCGTCACCCACGCCAGTATTTCCACTTTCATACGAATTACGGGTTCTAGTACCATTGCCATCACCATCACCACCACCACAACAACAAAACATGCAATCAAGCACAAATGCCATCAATATACTAAATACCCCTGCCCATAAGATTCCAAAAGCAGCAGTACCCAATTTGGTGGACATGCCGTGATTATTAAACTCTCTCTTGCCCATAACGTGAGCAGCGGTCAAACAAGCAGCACCAGCCAAGCCAAATAACATGGTGACAAAGGTGAAAACCCCAGCTACTACCCCACCAAACACCTTGAGACAGAATATCAAGGGAGTGAGGATTAAGGAAAGGATGGTGCCTATGGTAGATAACAAAATAAATGCAAATGCCACTCGAGATAAAAAGAAAAATGCATCTCTATTGTCGATAAAAGCATGAGGAAGAGAATCACGGCCATCGGGGAAATTATCATATGGTGAATATGGATATGCTGCTTTGAGGGAAATACAATTGGTGTTTCTTCCATTGGCCACTCCACAAAGGGAATAGAAGGTCCATCTTGAAGTTGTGAATGGTGCCCCGGTGATGGCTGATGTGTCGGTTTGGGACCAGTATAATTTGTTTAATGGGGATGATTCATGGGCTCCATTGATGATGGTGAATATTAATAACACCGTTGATGCTATTAAGAAGAATAATGGAAGTATAGTTAATGCTCTATTCATTGTTGGTTTTTTTTAAAGTATTGATTTTTCTTTATAGAAGACAAGACAAGAAAAGAATTGAATTATTATTCATGGTATTGATGACATGGGAGGAAAATTAGTTGCTATTTATATATCAATGATATTGGTCACATGTTATTAATAGGCTTTGACGCAGACGATGCCTGTCATGAAAAAATATAACAACCGCAATGATATGGATGGTTGAAGGGGGATGTCTAATTTTTTTTTTATTTAATTGCTACTCATGTAAGTCATTGTTGGCACTTCTCCTTCGCAAGAGTAGATTCCTCTATGCCTTAAAGAGAAATAGTATCAAGTAAAGTATCTAATTTTGGCTATACAGATTGTACATTCTCTCTCTCTCGTAGACCACCCAGTTGACTCCTCTGATGCTAAAAAAAGAAAACAATTATCAACATCATCAATGACGTCGAATAATTCAAATTGGGTGATAAATTTTTTGCAATCATCAGCAATAAAAGTTGTTGCATGAGTCGAATGACGTTTTTTTTTCAACAACAAAAAAAGAAAAAAAAGGTGACCATATGACGTCATTGTTGTCAAGAGTACACGACCATGAAATGATCGCCAGAAAAACTCTCACCCTTACTCACACACACACACACACCCACACACTGAAACTCATTTCCCCCCCCCCTCCAATTAGGGCAATCCAGTCCTACCACCAGGGAAGGGTGAATTGGACAACTGAATGGAATGTAGTAGCAAACTCAGTCTGGAGAGAGTATCCCACTCTCCCTTTCCCATAGTGAACTTGGTGGTGGTAATCAAATCAAATCAACCGCAAGTAAGATGATGTACTATCCTGCATAGAACACCGTGTTCTCCTTTAAATATTTTACGAGAGAAAGAGAGAGAGAAAGAAAGATTCCTCCTTGTGTGGGATTGTTGAGGATCAGTGAATTGGGAAATGGCGGTGTTGTGTGTGTGTGTATGTGTCTACGTTGTTGCATGATGATTAGTAGTAGTAGTAGTAGTAGTAGTGTTAGTAGTAGTAGTATGCCTCACAGCATCATCACACAAGAATACCCCTATATACGGCTCTCCATATGACTCTCCACACACTCCACACACACCCTTTCAAGTATAGTGCCTTCCCCCC
>JAJMHC010000099.1:0-16474 GCA_030582855.1 Hemisphaericaspora lyxosophila
CTCCCCTTGAGTGTTTAAGATTTACCACACTTAATCGCCTACTACAGTTGTTGGGTATGGCGAAACGTTAATCTTCACCTTTCCATTTCCATTTGTTCATCAATTCATTCATATCGTCATATTTCTCCTTCTTCCGCCTCCTCGTTGTCGTCGTCGCATTCTACTAAGTTTTATTCTCCTTCGTCATTTCTATTTATAAATTGTATATTCATTAATCTAATTGGGTTTTTTTCCATTGTACATTAATATGTGAGAATTATTATTTGGGCCTGAAATTGTTATCCTTGACTAAGCAAAGGAAAAAAAAACCACTCAGGGATACGTGTATAAAATATCCCACACACACACACACCCCATACTTCCCCCCCCTCACCGTAATTCAATTTCACGGGACTCTTATCATCCCTTGTTTGCTTTTTACAAACCGGCGCCGCCTCCTTCCTCGAGGTATTACGAATATTTTCTTTCTCAAACCCGATCCTTTTGGAAACTCTTACCCAAAATGGAACTCACTCGCCCCCCCCCCCCATTTTTATGACAACCACTAAACAGTGGACTTCGAGGCATTGGTAAGCTTCAACATCTCAATATCCCAAATATTCCAATCAAACCAAATAATACTAGGGAATATAGTGACCAAATGCCATAAACTATGTGCATCTATCAATCTTCCAATTGGGGGGAAATCCTTCAATTCAAAGCTTAGTCCACACAATAAGAATATATTGTTTGATATTGGAATGAGTGGAATTAATTTTGCTTTTGCAATTCTTAAATAGTTTAGTTTATTTAGGATTTTCGTTTCATACGGAAGCAATTGAATTGAATTGTTGTAGACATGATAATTCTTGTTATATTTCTTTAAAGTTGATAATGAATGCAAAATCCATAATGCCATCGTCAATAATCCCACCACCACGTTGATTTGCATATTATAGTGATAATCCCACCAGGTCAATAACCGCTTACAATGATATATGAAAACAACAACCAATGAGATCGTCCAAACACTCAAAAGACCGGAATATTTATACAATTTCAAGTATCTGACAAAAATAGCATTGAAATTGGCCAATATAATCGCAAAAGCACCAAAATAATCAAGGGTCTCAGTATGGGCAGTATCTCGAATATGGAAAATAGTACTAAACAACCATCCAACACAACTAATCACCAACAATATCAAATATTGCAAATACATCACCCGATATTCCCCATCACTTTTGCGATATTGTCGATTGATCTTGAAGAAATTTCGATAATTAACATAGAAATTACCTAATGAAAACAAAGTGGAAAATAACTCTTGGATGCCAAACATCTTAATAAATGGCCACTTTCCATAAAACTGCACCATTTCTAACCCAGAACTCTCTCTTTGGTCAGTAATCAATTGTTGACATTGATAATTACATTGGGCTCCACATGACCAAAGGATACCGGGGGAGGAACAGGGTGGACACTGCCTCAAACACGATTTGAATTCAGGTAGACTGTCACCTATTGAACAAAGGGCGGTAGATACTATAAATAAGATGGCAAGTGTGGGTTTCATATCATATCTTGATCGTACTTAACGGTGATTTACTTGATGATGAAAATGGGTGTTGAGAAAGGTAAAAAAAAGAAAATGTGTCGGGCAACGTTTTTTTTTTTTTTTGTATTTTCGATAAGAAAGGTTGCGCGTGAGAGGGTTCTTAAACTTGACAGGGGGGTGGTCTTATGGTTGCGAGGATTGATGGATGGGGAGACAAAGAGTCAGGTATGGCTATGTAGATCTGTAATCCTTCAATACGGTGCAATAAGCGGCTCAGTTTTCCCAAGAATAAGGAAATGCATCCAGTGTTAATTTTGCCATTCAATTCTTGCCAGAAATGTTATCAGCCGGAGAAAATATACTGGTCCTCACTGTTATTTTAGGTCGAGTTTGGTCAGGCAGTTCTTTACATTGTTAATACTCGATAAATTTGTATCTAAGTCACAACGTCAAGTCTGTGGTTTATAACACCACCAGTAATACTAAGATGCTTTGAAAAGCCTTCAGTGGCAAAAGCAGTTACGAAATAGAGGAACTTAATCTTTTACATAAAGACAAAAGAGAATGAAAATCACTACACCCGTCAAGCAAAAAATAGTACCGTATGATATTCTCTACTGTTATTAGTTACCGATATTGAAGAAGTTTCTCTTTGTTGCTGGCCCAACATCAAGTTTTTATAAAGTACGTCATCTAGTAACTCAGGGGAAGAGGGGGGAGGATGATAATCATACTGATATCTGATTCTTGCAATGATGGTAAGATTTAATCTCCTTCCATTCCCTTAACTTTCAATACCTTTGTATGTTTAGCTGTTTATCTTACCTCTGGTTCTAAATATTTCTATAGTTCTATCAGTATTTTGAATAGCAAAAATAATTGAAGTTGGGTTGAACCGACTCTTTAAATGAGATTACCTTACTGCTAATCTTGCTTCTCTGTAATTTAGACAATCTACCACTAAATCCCACAAGATAATCAAAGATCCATTAGTACTACCAGCTTGGTTCTACTTTTGTCAAATTCCAACTGGGTGATTGAAGATTTATGACCTGGGAAGGTGATACTCACACTCTGTGCTAACTCAAATCTTAACTGCTCCATCTATATACCTCAACAGCCACAATTTTATTCACGGCATAATAACCCAAATACAAAATTGGAGGAGGTAATCGAGAAACCATTTCACCAGTATCAAAATCCCAGATTGTGGTTCCTTCCAAAGCAGAAGTTAATACTGATGTAGATGAAGTTGGAAGCCAGGTAATAGATTCTAAACAAACGAACAAGTCTAATCTAATGGGTCAATTGAACCAGTGGTATACTTCTAAGAGATACATAGAACTTAAATACACTAATTATGTCCACTAATCAAATCTATCTTTTCTATTTGCTTAGCAAAATTTTCATAACTTATGCGGCTCGGGTGTATTTGTGGTCAATGCCACTGATTGCAAAAATTCTCTGTATTTTTTTTCGAGTATAAATAGATGCTATTTGCGGCAAAAACAAAACCATTTTTATGTCACTTTCTTTTCTTCTTCAAGTTGGTTTGTTCGACTTTATTCATATTAGAGTTTTTATTTACTTCAATTGAGCCTGGTATGTATCACATCGTCATATCTATACCATAATGATAATACTAACTTACTTTTAAGCTCAATTTTAGAAATCAAAAACGACTTCATGAGTGGTTGTCCCAAATCAACTTCACCGAAACAAGTTTTATAGGACAGCAAGATTAGTTCTGAGGTGGTTTGTGTCACTCCAATTGAAGACGGTATGTTCTACTTTCCTATGAATACACATCAATTACAATACTAACTTAGTTTCAAGTTCGATTTTGGCGGCTACTTCCCGACTTCAGAAAGATCTTAGTTTCCAATAGAATTTGGTTCTTTTTTTTTTTGATTTTTTGATTTTTGATTTTTTGGCTTTTTTTTTGAGAACACAAACATGTTTCGCCACCATCATTGGTCCATTCAAGCGTCATAGTCATCCTACTCCTCCTTCTCCTCCTTCTCCTCATCCCTTTTTTCCTCCTTGGATATCTTCTTGAAAAGTGTTTGGCAGGGGGGTTTAGAAAGTTAGTGGGCCATTCACTCAGCTGAGAACGATATTCTGATTTCATCCAGAAATCTGCTTAGAGAGGCTCCCTAGCTAGTTTACTTGGGATAGGGAGACATCACTTGAGCATAAGTGAAACGGAATTGGCATTGTCGACTAGGATAAAGGATTGAGGGAGGGTAATTGGTTATGATTTGGATAAATGATGCGAGTTTTGTGTATCTCCTGTGTATAACTTTTGTATAATAAATTTAATAAATGTAATGTATAGTAAAACAAATATCATGGATTGTCACTGTGATTCATTTATTTCTACATTGAAATTCCCCTTTTTGAGGAGACTTGAACTTACAAGCGTTTAAATCAGTTCAATTGAGATTTTATTGTGGCGCTTAGGACATGTTGCAAAGTCTGGATTTTCCATCAAAGAGATGGTTAGGAGGAGACATTAGTAATAGCAAGAGTAATGACTTCTAGTCTTCAGGGTTTTGTCCGAAACGTAATCGTTGACGCTGGTAACACTTTAGAAACTATCAGAAAGGGATACCATCCAATTCTATTGTGTTTGATAAAGTCAAACCAACTAAAGACAATAGTCAATCTTGCAAGTGTGGACCGAAGAAATAAACTTTTGCAGCAAGATCATGTGCAATTTTTCCCCCACGGTTTGCTTCAGATCCAATTCAAATGGCGGAGGGTATAAAAGTGGGTTCTATATATATATATATATATATATATTGTTGGAGTTCTTGCCTTGGTTTCAAAGATATCTCTTTTAGAGCTGTTCAAACCATAAAGTAAAATCATCAATCACAACAACAAGTTGAAAATTAATTCCCATAATAAAAGTCTCCATTCCACAAAACTGAGTATTAATTTTAAAAAAAAAAAAAATCTATTAATCCATAATAAACAAAAAACTTAACCACTCTCTAGTGATCAATCTGTGTCTTTCTAATATTATATTTCTTAGCCTGGGCACTGACATAAATCACGGTAATTATGCCAATAATCCCATTAAGGAAAACCAAAAGAACATTAACTGGCGTAGGGTTCATATCGAAAGTCGTATGTGTCAACTTATCAAACCAAACTTGTGAATAATTAAATATACCACTAACACAAATGATAGTACCATAAACAGTGCCAAATGTTTCAAATCCAAATACCTTGGCACAATAATCCAGAATTGTAGTATAAAACAAAGGACGATAGGCGACAAATAGACAAATCCCCATTACTGCCAATGGGTAATTTGAAAAGAAACCCAATAATCCAATAATCAATGATATTGCCACTAGACCAGTCAAAACCGCCACCGTGGAGCAATGATCTAAAAATAGTCCAATAAATGGAATACTCAAAAGTCCACCTAAAGGTAATGCTATATCAAAAAACTTATTAATATCCTCAGCTAACTCTACCGATCCAAATAAATACTGATATTGGGTGCCAATAGTAGCAACAAAATAGTTCAATCTTAACATTTGTATAATGCTAAACAAACATACTAAAATAAACCAATAGGTCTGGATTTGATACTGAGAAGAATATCCATGCAATATCCCAAACACCCCTCCTGAATTGGTAACCAAATGTTCCTCTCCTTCTTCGGCATATGGTTGCTTCACAGAATCTCCTATTGAGTCACGATGCATAAGAGTTGGCAGAGGATCAAGTAGGGGAGTAAATTCTGTAGTTGAAACAACTGGTGAAATAGTATGGCCCACATTTTCTTGATCATTGATACACAATATGTTATTTGGGCTTGTTTGATAACATTCCCATGGCATTATTAAAATTTGGATAATGGTAATGAATGTGGGGACAATTAGATATACACCAAAGAACTTTTCCAAGTTAAACTTTCCTTTGGAACTGGTATAAAGCACACGATATATTAAAAATATAGCAGATGATGCATCGAAAGCTCCTGAAATTAATGCCAATATCGTTCCACTTCTCTTGGGAAATGAGTTTGACAATTGAAATGATGAAATATACACAAATGGCCCACCCAATGCTAACAATCCATATCCCATCAAATAAGGGTCGATGAATGTGAATTTCTTGGCAAATATAAACACAAAACACCCAAAATAAAGTAATAGTGACCCTATTAGCCCACATATTTTGGGTCCATATATATCCAATATCCGGCCGATGACCAATGCAGCTACGTTAGTTAGCATGGCTGCTGCGGTAAACATGAAATTCAATTTCAAATCTTGCTCAACACATTTGGCCACCACCACCTTATTATTATTACTATTATTACTATTATTATTAGATAAATGTTCCATTGCCATTGCTCCACTATTACCACAAACGTGTTCATATATGTGTTCATTGATTAACACTGGTTTTAATGCAGCAAATCCGAAAATTGGCCCCCCTGCTAACAAACACCAAAATATTGCACACGAGCACTGAGTTAACCGCTTTGAAAATGAGACATCGTATGAATGCATTTGGTTTATTACGCCCACTTCTTTGATGTGGTCTTGGTGGTCTTGGTAGTGTTTTCTTTAAAGAAATAATGAGGAAGAATGATCAGCTGAAATTCAAAGAGGTGGTGGTGGGGGGGATACTGATTTTTCTTTTTTTTTTTGGCGCTCTTCTTACTGATAAGAAAATGATGGAGAAAAAAAAGTGGTGGCTTTTGAATTATTACAGTAATTTATTAACGTTTGTATACACTTTAAGGGAGGTTTGTCTAACCTTCAATTGGGGCACTCTTCTTGTCCACTTCTTCCAAGGATCCATAAGATGAACCGGTTTCTTGGATTTCAACTGGAGGAGCAGGTCTATCCAAAGCGGTGAATTCTTTACCAGTGGCTTTACTAATCAAATAAACTACCCCGATTCTTAATCCAGCAGCAATGAAAGTGATGGCCAACCCTCCAAATGGAGCAACTACAAAGGCACCAAACGCACCCCAATCTTCAGGACTGTAAATACCATTCCAGATCAATAATAATTTACCCCCTTCTTTGGCACTTCCGTAGTAAACAGTTCCGAAAATGAAAACACCCAATAAACCTCCTAATCCACCACACATCACATCGAAACCTCTAAGGAACCAGAATAATCTGTCACTTAACCCTAAAAAGACAGCTGGGATAATGGCAGCAGACACCAAATCGGCAATCAAGTAAATTTGTAAGATATTGTTGGCAACTTTAACTGCTAATATAACAATTGGAACCATAACAACAATAACTAAGCATCTAGTGACATTAATGTGAAGTTTGTTTCTGAATAAATCATTAGAAATTGTAGACACCATTGCTGATTGTAAAGAATCAAAGGTACATGTCGATAAAACCACACAAAAGATCAAAACAAATGCAATAACCCATCTAGGCATCTTGGCTAATAAGATGAAGAATGCATTGTAGCCGTTCTCATCTCCCACAACTAAATCACCAGACCACACCGCCAAAAACCCGGGCACGCCAACTAAAGTACAAATAACAAACACCACGAATGCTGCGATTGAGGTTCCAATCCATAAGTCCTTATTAGTCTTTGAAGCGAATGTTCTTAGCCAAAATCCCGATAAGAAACAATCATTGGTGACGATGGCAACAAATAAAATGTAGATTAATTGCCAACCCAATTTATTTGCTTTAAGCAATCCACTTGGTCCAACTTTAGCAGGATCGATTTCAATATATGACCCCATTCCCGCCGAACAAATTATTATCAAGAGCAATACACATGCCCCTTGGAAGTTATCGGTAATAAAACTGATTCTGAAACCTCCAAAGAATGTATAAATAGTAGTAACCACACATTCAACAATCACTGCACCGAGTCCATTTAACCCAGTTAATGTTTCGATGGCAGATCTGATGGCAGATAATTCACCAACCATAAACAAAAACATAGTCAAACAAGTAAAAAACGACAAATACAATGCAGTAACTATTCCGAATCTGTGTCTCACCCATTCAGTCAAAATAAACCCATCGGGACATTTGCGTCTAATAATTGGTCCTATCCAGGCAAACCCAACAATTGGAATGGCCCCACAAATAGTATACACCAAAAGACCATGCAAACCTGAAAGATTGGCTATTTGAGCATAGGTGGTAAGGATACCAACACCCATAGCTTGAAACAAATATTGTTAGTATAAAAAAAAAATTTTTTATGCCCTTCTTACAATTATGAAGTGTATTTGTCTTTTTTAACAAACTTTTCCTCACGCAAGTGCTAACTTGATCGAGTTCAAACGGTAAATTCTCAGTCACCTCTATTTCTGATAAGAAATATAGGGACACCCGCTAGTTTGTAAAATCTTTTTTTTAAAAAAAAACTTAAAACTAATACCTATAAAGAACAGTGTATAGTAAAAAGATGTTAAAAAAGGTGGTTCCTCCTCTTTCCATATTCCCAGTGGGATGTTTAATTTGACATACCTGAAGCAATAAAATTTAATGCTAATGGAATACCCCTTTGAGTTCCATTTGATTGTAAAAATTGTGCTGAATTTGCGTATTTCCAAGCTAAAAATAACGCAGTGGCTAACATAAATATGTATGTTAGATAGATGATGGCATTACTGCCTTGTGATGACAACTGAGACATTGTAATCTGATGGTGGATAAAGAAGAAGAGGAAGAGGAAGAGGAAGAAGAAAATACAAATGAAAAACTTTGAAAAAACTCCATCGAGGAGGGGAATATCTTTTATACTTAAACCTTCCGTTAGAGGAAAAAAAAAACAAAAAAAAAGAAAAAAAAGCAAAAAAGCAACGGCTGATGATGGATGGAATCATAACAATACGATGGTGTATATTAGTTACTTTGCTTGACCTCCCAAGATTATCAACCTTTGTGAGTAATTATTCTTTTATGGGGTCTCTCTTATTGGAGTGAATTTAGGTGTACCACGCCTTAGTTCTCTCAGATCTGAAAGAATCTTTTTTTTCTTCCAAGATATGACTTTAATCAGATTTTATGCGCTTAGAAGGCTCCACGCTTTTTCGCTGTCATTTTAGTTGGCATATTGAATTTCTTATAATTATATTGGTTTCATCAAGACATAGTGTTATCACTTTTGTTCAAGACTAATCAGACAGGAAGTTCAACAGACTTGGAATTTGCTCTGCTCTTCAAAGACAATTTTCACACAACCATTGTTAAGAAATTTGATAAGTTGTAATTATTACCATCAAAAAAACAAAGAGAACGAGGCAAACGTTTCTGAGATCAAATAGGCAAGCAATTTTAATTGCCCACAATTATTTAAAGCGTGCATGGGGTTTTCTGCCAACATTGGCGCCGCAGGACAGAAATTTCTGGCTTATATAATGACTTTTGTAGATAAAAGTAATTAAATAAAAAAAGAAGTGCTCCACGGCAGGTTCGAACTGTCGACCTTCAGATGTCACAAATAATTGCTTAAATATGAGACTGACGCTCTGCCAACTGAGCTAGTGAAGCTATCTTCGAATTTTATTTTTCGAACGCATTCTGTTGTGTTTACAAATTAATACTATTTTTTTTTTGCAAGTTGGAAGTCACGTTTTACAAGTTACCTCAAAATCAAAGTTGCAAAATTGAGGGTTTTGTTTTAAATTTTATTTTTTTTGTTTTTTTTTCCAACAATATAACACAGTATATGCAACTGGCTTATACACATTGCAATTGAGTCCATATTTGTCTGATAACTCAAAAATGCAGACAAATACTAAAAATGGAATGACTTAAGCTATCATTAGCAATTCCTTTTGTCTAATGGGATAATTCTGCTCAGAGGGTTTCAACGACCTGGAAGTCATTTAATTAGTCCTAACATTTTGCCAGTATGTATTCCGCATCACACAGGGGCCCAATGGCATTATAAGGTGCATCAACCATTAGTTGAAATTCTAAGTGTCCATAGTAGGCAACCTTTTGGGAGAAGGGAGAAAAATAGAAATTTAGCATATTGGTAATTAGCCTAAAATAAACCGCTTTATTTTACCATCAACTGATCTACAGGAATCATCATCTTGACCAACTTCATGTCCCAAAAAATGTTTAAATAGTGATTGACCCCAAGTCACTTTTTTTTTAAAAGGATTTAAGTAAGACTTATGCTTCTAAAATTCTTTCTCAAATATCATTAATGATGCTCAACTCTATTTGCCTATACCATAATATCATAAATATCATATAAATATCCAGGAATATAATCAATAATTCATGAACACACCTCTAGGTATATCGCAAGCTAATTCTTAGAACCAAAATGAGAAAACTTTGTTATTTATTCCCTGAAGTGGAAAAATCTGGTAGCAATTAGGCGCACATTTAATGTATGCTAATCAGTATACACTAAGTAGTCTATATTAATTAATCGACTAATTGCTACCAGATTTTTTTTTTTTAACTATAGGAAATAAATAACAAAGTTTTCTCATTTGATTTAGATATGACTCACTCCTTCCATCAATTCGAATTATCGGATAAATCAACAAGTGGAGTTAAACATGGATCCTCCCATTAAGGTTGTTAAAAGAGGTATGACCTCGTCCAGCAATGTCAAACCTCTCACCTGATTTGGCGAGGTGAATAAAACACCAAGCGACACCACTATTATAAACCATTTGGTAGCAAAAAGATAAATACTTTAGAATAGTACTGTAGGATTCGTATTTTTGTTGCCTTATTTTTTTTTTTTTGCTACAAAAGCTTTATAATGGTAATGTTGGTTCGTGTGTTTTTGTTATTTCATGCGCATACCTAATACTTCATAATTGCAGGGGTAGAATCATTCAAGTTATTGACTGTCAATTATTATGTCTAGTTGAATCTAAATCTTGTTACCTAAACTAAATAGAATAAAATAATAAGAACGGGCCAATCGTCCATTTATACTAATCTTTTTTTAACATATTTAGACGAGCTCAAATATGATAATTCCCAGCAATTATATTGGTTGAAAGGTGCAAGTAATAAGTTAATTGTTACAAAAGCAAATGAATGCAGTCCTGATTCTCGTGACCGGAGTATAAAAAATGGCTATTGCTTGAACTGGAGAGTTGAAGATATACTTTGAATATTTCAAGAACAACTAATAAATCAACCTCGCAAGAGCATTATATGATGTTGATTATGAGCTCTTCATTTTGCTCAGATTTGGAGGGATGAAACAGACTTTACTGCTTTGGTGTTAAATAGTTGTGGGGTTTTTGAAATATGGTAGCGATGGTGGAAAGAAGGGTGGTCGATTGTTTTCGTTTTGTTGGCCTTTGGTGGTTAATCAAAGACAGTTGCATACATCCTAAAAACTAGTTCAATGGGTTAACTATTTAATAGTTATGTATTGAGTTGAATGGATATAAAATACTGGTGTTCTCTTCTCTATAACTCCAGGTTACGTCTTGAGTCACTTTCATGGTGAGAGGGGAGAAGGATACTAAGGGATGATTAGTTGGCCAGAATATTAGATCTGAATTGGCCTCTTCCTAGAGTCAGGCTACATCTATATTTTTTTTTTCATGGAAATCAGAATACCAAAGAAGGTTCGGAAAACACCAAAGTTGGATGTGTTCGTCTAATGGAAAAAAGACAATTGACTGCCAACAAGTACAGGTTTAGATTTATCGTTTGGAGAGAGAGAGAGAGGTAGAGTGGGGGGAGGGGGAGGGGGGGGTTGACCATTGCTATTTATTTAAGGTAAGAACCGTACTTTCTTGCCCGGTGCCTCTTGATTTGACTCGTTCACGAAAGGCATTACAGGAACTTCATTTACTGCTTCATCTTCCTCTGATGTCCTCTGAGTTGATATGCAAAAAAACCTGTGGCCAATAGAACTAAGCTGTTCGTTTTCTCCAATATACCATAATCATAAAAGTATTATATTGAGAATAGTCATACAAGCGCATGCACTACCACCACTACCACCACTACTACCACATGAACCTATCACAAAATTATTATGTAAGTTTCTGAGGCCATTTAAAAATAAGGTGTGTTGAGTCCAAGGCAGGCGCATATAACACGACCCGCCTGGAGTGCTCAAGATCTAAAATCTTGTAACCTTGACGATATTTACTACAAATTACCCCTCTCGTCGCAAATTTCGGTTATAGTACGGAATAATCAAAGTATGCATTTACGAAACTTTTAGACTCTGAAGAGGTGTCTTGAAAGATGCTTGACGATCCAGGGTACCTTGTAAAGGAGATGAAGATGGAGAGTGACAACGGACTTTCGAGTGAGCGACGAAATAGCTTCAGACCAAAAGACTTTCAGATAATATATGTCGTCTTTACTTCTCCTTCTCATCCAGGATACTGAAGATCCCCCCCCCCCCCAAAAAAAAAAAAAAAAAACAAGACTCATTAGATGTCACAAGATGAAGCATTCGAAAAGTTAGAATCGTGAGAAGAAAAACCAAAATGTTTAGTCAAAAGTTTAAGATCAACAGAAAATAAGACAAAATTTCACTAAACCGAATATTTATTTTCACACACGTTTTTAATTATTCAGCATTTGGTCTATTGTTACAATTATGAAAGTACGATTTGCGCATATTGTTCCTCCACCCTAGCGAGACTGGGTATCAACACTGAGCACAAGATAGCGCGTTCATTTGCGTTCATGAACGCACGTGTATGTTTTGTAATCGCATTAATATGCTGTTTGAGTTCTAAAGGTATACATCCACTAACTCAGTCCTGTCTCTTTATCATACCACATAGCACTGTATAAATCTAAATAAGCCCCTTATCATAGTATGCGGCACCTTGATACCGATTTTCAGATCGTTCTTCGTGAAAGCATTATCATGCAAATTAAAGTTGCATTGGCAGGTATTAACCTGACAATATCTTTTACAGAGTTTGTACATCTATTGAATTATCATTAAGCTTCCCTATTGTTTACTAATCTGGCTGCTTTCACAACCATCTTTCTCCGCTCGAATATACAGGTTTTGTGCCCCTCCCTCTCCCTCTCCCCCTCCCCCTATATATATATTTACAATTTTACACGATGGCAGCATTGTATAACTCAGTTTAAAAGTTCAGCTTCGTCTAAAAGCTCGGCTTTGTCGGATTTTACCCATGTTTTTTTTTGCCCAAGGATATTACCAAGCCAAAGGAAGTTGTATGTTTATTTCCAACAAGAAAAATCCAAAGTGTTGTTGTCAACACCATTGTAAACTGTATAACCGCACCACACATACACACATTTGTACTACTTCTTGCATGCACTATATTCATTATACTTGGATCTGTTTGTAGGTGTTTTGGTGTGTTTGGATGTTGCAATCTTTAGAGATGACATGCAGCGAGACGATTTGGCGTGCTTAGTTATTGATGTCTGATGATGAAGGCAAATAGTAAAAAAAAAAAAAAACTTTTTTTTCAGACCTCGAAATTCTCGTTTTTTTGCCCAATCGAGAATCGTGCATAAAAAATAATCACGAAACGATTTTTGGATTTGTGTTGGGGCCATAAGTTACATGTCCCTTCGATATTTATAATGACCGAAATGGGGGATATTGGTAGGAGAGAGAGAGAGAGAGTGGTACCCAATTAGTTAGGTTCACATTGGGTGATTACCTTTTGCCCCACTTCCCTTTGTTCTTGGCTTGAATGTAAAGTGATTACCTTCGAGGTTTATATAGACTGTTTATTCTGATTCATCCTACCATTCTTCGACTACAATTATTAGTCTAAAAACTTCTTTGGACAGACTGGCATTCTTAATATACTCTGCAACAAATAGGTTTTAATGAACGAACTTGTACAGGTAGTGACAGGCATTAAAATGGGGTATCCAATCACTATCCAATAAGCTTTTCTTTGCAAGATCAAAAAAAAAAGTCTAAATTTCGATGTTTGTGTTTTTTTTCGTGTTTTAATTTCCGTATTGCTTAAAAAATAATTTCATATTTGTTGTCATTCGAGGGTAAAAAAATAATGTTCAGAAGCCCTTTTGGCAATTCTTTTCAATGTTGAATCTGATGGGGGTATCCTATTTATATAAGTCTGTACGCCTTCTCTCTCCTTTTTCTTACTGTTACTCTTGCTTGGTTATATTACATCGTTTTGGCTTTTTTTTTTCCTTAGTTATAATTACTTTCCTTAAGATACTCCAACTATAGACATTCTTTTCTTCACTCGTTCATTTAATCAAGGAATCTGTATACTTTGAAATATGTTGTCATTTAAAACATTATGTGCAACAGCATTATTAGCTGTTAATGCGGTAAATGCTGCTCAGAATACCGTCGCGCTCTACTGGGGGCAAAATGGTGTTGCGTCGGAACCAGGTGCTAAGAACCAAGAGAGACTCTTGGTCTACTGTCAAGATCCAAGTGTGGATATTTTAGTGGTTTCGTTCTTGAATGGCTTCCCTGATCCATTAGAAGTCAATTTCGCTAATCAATGTGGACTTACTTTTCCATCAGGTTTATTGCATTGTTCTCAAATTGGAGAGGACATTAAATCTTGTCAAGCTTTGGGCAAGAAGGTTCTCTTATCTCTTGGTGGTGCCGCGGGTACCTATGGATTTAAAGATGGCCAAGCTGGAACAGACTTTGCTACCGTTTTATGGAACAAGTTTGGTAACGGTACTGGAGATAATGAAAGACCATTTGATGATGCTGTCGTAGATGGGTTCGATTTCGACATTGAATCGGGAAAATCTACTGGATACACTGAATTAGCCACTGCATTGAAAGAAAAATTTGCTACCGATGATTCCAAACCCTACTTCTTGTCTGCATCTCCCCAATGTGTATACCCAGACCAATATGTGGGTGATTTATTAGCCAATGTCCCACTCGATTATGTTTTTATTCAATTTTATAATAATCCATGCAGTATCCCAGGCAATTTTAACTTTGCAACTTGGCAAAAATTTGCTAATACTGCTCCAAACCCAGACGTTGAATTATTCGTCGGACTTCCAGCTGTTAATAACACAGTAGGATACACCACTCCTGCTGAATTGGAAGACGTCTTGGACTACCTCAGAAGCACCAAAAACTTTGCTGGTGTCTCAATTTGGGATGCTTCTGGTGCTTGGTTCAATGTCGATAGTGATAAAAACAATTATGCTGTTCAAATCAAAAGTGTATTAGATGAAACTTCATCCGCATCTTCAAGCACTACTTCATCCTCAACCTCAACCACATCTTCAAGCTCTACTTCATCCTCAAGCAAAGCTTCAAGCTCCTCAGTAGTTACCTCATCTGCTGATCCAACTTCATCCGATCCAGCTTCTTCCGATCCAGCTTCTTCAGATCCAGCTTCTTCAGATCCAGCTTCTTCTGTCGCATCCGCTTCTTCTAGTGCTGCTCCATCATTCTGGGGTAATTCTTCCACTGTTGCTACTCAAACTAGTGGAAAAAACCCTACTACAATTGCTGCTGATCCTATCGACTCTACCGACCCTGCTGACCCTGCTGATCCTACCGATGGTGGATTCGTTACCATTTCCAATATTCAAACCACTGTTGTTACCATTACTTCTTGTTCTGAACACAGATGTGTACCTACCCCAGTTACTACTGGTTACGTCGTCGTTACCGCAGTAGATACTATCTACACTACATACTGTCCTTTGACCGGAAGCAATGTTGTCGTCAAGACTAAAGCTGCTAAGCCTGTATGTTCTTCGTGTATTGGTAAGGCTTTGGAATCAGCCAAGATGGGTGTTATTGCCGTGGCATCTTCTGTTCCTGCACAATCTGTCCAAGTGGAAACTTATGTATCTGGTGATGTAACTTCTACCATCACGGTTCAAATCACAAAAACTTTGGGAGCTGAAACCACTGCTGCGGGTGCCGTTGTTCCTGAGGCACCAGGTGCTGGTGTTTCCAGTTCTGTTGCCGGTGGTAATAAGACTAGCTCCTCCATGGTACCAGCTTTTGAAGGTGCTGCTGCTCAAAATGCTGGTTATGCTGTTTGGTTAACCATCCCTCTTTTAATGTTAGGTGCTCTCTTTTGAGTTTGACCTGTAGATACCCACTTTTTTGTTTTTGATTTTTATAATATAAAGTTTTCTTTGTTTTCTTCTTCAAATAGAAAGTTTCAGTGACCTTATAAATGTGCTTGTTCTTTGTTTCGTACTTGAATATATACTTGATTCATGATTAAATATACCAACTTCAGCGACGTATATATATGCTGATTTCTGACAGTGCCATTATTTGAGGTTTTTTCTTTCCCGGGTTTTTTGAATCAATGAACTTGGATAATTTTTTTTTTGTCCATGGTTATTTCTTTTCCATAGGAATCTTTCGTTTATGTCTAGTAGGTTTCGCTTTCAATTATATACACTGGCTGAGTTGATTACATTTCTTTTGTTGGATA
The DNA here is from genome assembly GCA_030582855.1 of Hemisphaericaspora lyxosophila. Taxonomy (NCBI): domain Eukaryota; kingdom Fungi; phylum Ascomycota; class Pichiomycetes; order Serinales; family Debaryomycetaceae; genus Hemisphaericaspora; species Hemisphaericaspora lyxosophila. Next base: position 15,930 of record JAJMHC010000099.1, read on the forward strand.
ACCTGCAACTTCAATCAATCTTGCACTTGGAGTTGTGGGAACCTAGTTGTCAAAAATCTCTTGTTGGACTACTGCGAAATGGGTTGTTTTCATTCATATTGAATTGAATGGTTTTAATTGTGATCTGTTTGTGGCAAAGAAGAAGTAAATCAACCTAATAGGTATGATCCTCCCAACCCCATATGTCTGGTATATAATAATAAACATGACAATCAATTCAACCTCACTATTTGAAATGATTGCAGTTCTCACTGTGAAACTGCAATTAACATGGTTTGCTTATTACAAAAGTTTGAAGTTGCGAAAATTTGCAGGAAAAAAAATAATTCCTTCAAAAATCATTACACAAAACTTTAAAAAAAAAGAGACCGACATTGTCGTGAATTTTTGAATCAAACAAATGTCGTCATGTACTAATGTTTTTTTTTTTTTTAACTTTTTTGCCAAAAGTAAATGGATGTTTAACCAACCCTCTTTACCCACAAATATATATGACAAGTATTCAGGATAAACCATCAGGAAGGATAACCAAGGAACCGGTAAAT
>JAJMHC010000100.1:0-22715 GCA_030582855.1 Hemisphaericaspora lyxosophila
CATAAGCATCGTTCCTATGTCTTCGGGGGCTATCAACTCCAACCTGGTAAAGAGCGTCCAATTCTTGTTTAACCAAAGGAGGTAACTTAGTTATCGACTTGACTCTTTCCGTTTTTGAAGAAGCAACTATAACACCTCGTTTATTCAAGATATGATAAGCCACCACAATCTCATTGGGAGTAACGCTATATTTATGAGCCAATTCTTTGATGAGAGGAACGTCCAACACCGAGGCACCTGGACCACCCATGGGCGAATAAGCCACAATGAGAATCCCCTTGGATTGACAAAAGTTACAAAGGTCTTGTTGAGGTAATTGAGGGTGTAATTCAATTTGGTTACAAACGGGGACAAATTTTTTGATCTTGGGTAATAATTGGTTAAATTTATAAATTGACATGTTTGAAACTCCAATCGACTCAACCTTGTGAGTATTTTCCAAAATGTCTTCCATTTTATTATAAGTTTCAATAAATTTAGTACCGGTGGGTTCATCATCATAAATCAAGTTCCCATCTTTATCCTTGGGAGTAGCAGGTTGTCCATTTTCATCACCATGAAAACAAACTGGCCAATGCTGCAACAACAAATCAACATAGTCCAAACCTAAATCAGCCAAGGAAGCATCTAAAGATTTTTCAGGATTATGCCAAAACGATGGCCAAACTTTGGTGGTGACAAAAAGGTCTTGACGTTTACAAAATCCACTATCGAATAATTCCTTGAGTGCTTCACCGACATATTTCTCCGACCCATAATACCAGGCAGTATCAATATGGCGGAATCCAGCCTTGACTGCAGTGACCACGATGTCTTTGATATCCTTGGGGTCTTCAGGTGGGATTGTTCCCAATCCAATAGCAGGTATTTTTTTACCGTTGTTTAAATTGATGTTGAATATGGTACTTTCTTGCATTGTAAATGTTAATCTGTGTTGCTCTTATTAATAACAGAACTTGAAAAAAACTAACAAACAAGGCAATAATTGTCACTCGTGTCTATTTATATAGTAGAATTGACAAAGCAATCATTTCTTATATTTGCTTGCCGTATTGCTGCATATTCAAAGCAATCTTGCTATTTCGTAGACGTATATTTTTTTTTGCACCCAAGCAAACCACCAGTATAATTACAATTATTCAATTGCATGAAAAAATTTCCTTTTTGTTCATACAATAAGGAATCTAGATTCAAGAAAAGACCCTCCCCTCTAAAGCAATAATAGTGAAGCCAGAGTGCTGTATTCACACCTTTTTTTTTTGAAATCTAATTGCATAATTAATTACAATAGAATAAGAATATCATACATATTTACACATAGAGTAGTAGTAGTAGTAGTAGTAGTAGTAGTAGTAGTAGTAGTAGTAGTAGTAGTAGTAGTAGTAGTAGTAGTAGTAATAATAATAATAGTAGAACAAACGGGGTCAAGTCAAAAAGGCAATTCAAATAAATAGAAAACAGGCCAAAAGATTAGTAGGTGAACAAAAAAAATAGTAGTCAATGGTAAAGTCAAGCAAGTTCCCCCCACCCCACTCTAAATTTCAATATTTCCAACCACATCTGAATTTTGATCCACATAATCCTCATCTATTATCAATGCATCATCGTCCTCAGCTACATATTCATCATTTTCATCGTATTCCTCATCATCTTCATCACCATGATGAATTACTTTATCGCTATTTTGTTTCTCAGTTGCTTGTGAATCTTGATTTTTTGCATTGATGGTTGAATAATGGGTTTTATTTATAGCAGCTAAATGAAGAAAAGTGACTCTCTTTTTCTTCTTGTTATAAATAAACCAATAATATGACCACATTGGCTGATACGGATATGTCAAGTCTTCAAATATTGATTCATCAGAGGGTTGGAATTGATATATTTGACAAGCATCAGGCGAGGCAGTTTGAAAATGTAGTTTGGGAGAACTATTTCCGCTTCCACTTTTATTGGAGCTAAAACTACTCTTTCTGCTGGTTGAATGGGAATGGGAATGGGAATGACCATTATTATTTCCTGGCTGAGCAGCTGATAAATATGGTGAGGCTGTTTTTGAAGGTATCACATCCATATAAGAATTTATTATATCCCAAATCCAATTCAAGATATCTTCTTTCTTACCTAATGAAATTAAGATATTATTAAATCTTTGAATCAATTCTTCTGGAGATTCAATCCTATAGAAATTTTCAGTTGTTGGTTGTAAATTACTGAAATCTTGATCAGGGAAACTATTATTTAAAATGGCAATCAAGTATGCAAAGGTTTTTCTGGTAGTGACATTCTTCAAGGGACCAAACGGTGATTCATCAACTAAATCAATTTCAGCATCACTTAACGATTTTGACAATAAACTGGTACCATCAGGTGGCAGAGAGCTTCCATTATTATGCTGCTGTTGCTGCTGTTGTTGCTGTTGATTAATTCTAGAAAATGTAATCAGATTATGACTGGCCCGTCTTTGTCGTTCAGCATAACTACCTCTTCTATCAAAATTTATCGGTGGTGGAGAAGAACTTCCACCAAAGATAGAATTTATTGAATTTTGGCGTTCACGTTCTAATGATCGAGATAATTGGTTATCTTCAATGATTTGGTCTAAATGCTTATCAATGGTTTTGAAAAGCTTTCTATCTGAACCAATTGGTTTAGTGGTAAATAAATCACAACCTCCTCTTATAACTAAATTGTTATCATGCGAATTGAAGTTCAATTCCTGATTTACAAGTTCTAAATCGACTTCATCGATGTACTAAACATAGTAGAAGGTTAGTATTAAAAGTGCTATTACTTATAGGCGGCACACGCTTTTCCGTTACCGGAACAACAACTTCAACTTCAACAACAACAACATACCTTCATGGTGGTTTTTTTTTTTCGAGTCTGTTTATCTGGGGTGAATTAATGGATGAGATGATGATCACACTGTTGGGTGGGGTGGTGGTAGTATGCGGGGCGGGCTTGTAGTGTTGCGTAATGGTAGTGGCAGTGGTAGGTGGTGGGTGATATCAGTGAACGTTATAAGCAACAAACAGTGCGCGCGAGTGGGGTATCAGTTGGGGGAATTACAAGTGAAGTGGAGTGGACGTCAGTGAAACAATTAATTATTCAGTTTTGTGTGTTTTGGGTGTTTTTGTTAAAAAAAGCTGAAAATGATCAGTTTTTTTTTTTGCTGGTGTTCCATTTGACACGGGTACACGACCACGTTTTTGTTTTTTTGATTTTGGTGAACGACCTGTTTGAGAGAGAGAGAGCGTGGTGTTTTCTTCGCGTCTATCTGGTAGCGCTAGTACTATTCTCGATTATACTAATTCCTACTACTTCCTACTTCTATACTTCTATTAATCCATCTTTATCAATTTTAAATTGATATTTATGAAACCGGTTCACATTTATGTTATAATTACATGATACGACTTTGACAAATCTTTCAACTTGCCAACCTTCAATCAATGAATCGGGTGTTTGATCCGAGGGGGTTACTTCACTCGGTTGTAATTCCCCCCCAGCCGGTCTTTTCCCATTTTCATTGACGGTATCACTATTCGCCAACTCCCTGGTTACTGATTCTCTTTGTTGACTTGACATTACTGGTTTGTAAGATTTCATCAACATTATTCTCGTGTTAATTCTTCTTGACCAAGGATAGCCCAATGTCGGCACTATCTTCTTTGTTTTGGTATTTCTCAATCGGTACGATTTAAGAATCAACTCTTGAGTATAGTTTACTGGCGCGGCTTGACCAGGGGTGGGTGTACTCCTCGGATCAAGTTCGGTTTCATTAATCTTCTGTCGTTTATTCAGGTTCTCATTAAAAGATCTCAGTAGCTCAAAATCTATCATTTCCAACTCTCGTTGATTTAATGAAATCTGAGGTGATGGTGAATAATTATAGATGGTACTTGCATCCCAACCGGATGATATGGCGGTTTGAATATCCAAATTCAATGGATGTCCTAAATCTTCTTCATTCACGTCCGAACTCAACTTCATGGGGTCAAAGGTATGGTCACTTACTTGATTAACCACCACAATAGCAACATTATGTTTCTGGGCTAATCTGGTCAAATGACGATATAACAAACAAAGATAATGCAATTTGGTTGATCTGTTGGCATACTTGACATCCTTCTTCACTTTCTTTAATTGGTCAGTTTGTTGATATTTAATCTCTTGAAATTGGGGTAATTCCTTAATCTCTTGTTCTTGAAGCTCGATTTTTTGTCTTAAATAATTTGCATTCAACACACTACTTTCTCGTCTGAAATGTTGTGCTATTGAATCTATCACCACCAATTTCGTCATGCCTTGATCTTGCTGTAACTTAATTGGAAGTTGTGAATATAATATATGATCCTGAGTTTCGAAATCTTGACAATAAATACAAGATACATTCTCCATGTTATTGGCCCCCTTCTCAAACATATCATTTAATCTCTTAGTTTCCAAAAATGATTCGGTTGATATATGTATACTTTTACTCCCAGGAAAGTTTACTTGACATTGTGATAACAATTGAAACAAGAAATGTGATTTCCCACACCCACTAGCACCAAATACTTCCACCACCTCCCCCAAGGGAATCCCACCACCTAATTCCCGATCTACACTCGGCATGCCAGTGGAGATAAACTCGCCCGCCACCAGAATAGGGGTGGGAAATATGGTCAAGTCGTTTTCGAGTGATTTATAATAGTCATCAACTTCACGAATGGGCCGATCGACAATTCTGGATAATTGTTGATGATCTTGATGATAGTGTAAGATATCGGAAATTGATTTCCCATGTGATTGTAATAATGAATTCAAGTAGGGGAATTTGTTGGAGGAGGTGAATTCATTCGGTCCGAGTTGTTTGAAATCATCCATTTAGTTGTTAACGGGAAACTAAACAGGAAACGTAAAGTCGATACCTTTAGTTTTCTTTTTTTTTTTTTCTTTTTGTATACGCCAGACGCGTTTATTGGCAAAATAAAAAAACACACCAAATCCTCGAGCCATGGAAATAGAATGTACTTTTGGGCAGAGATAAGGCTCAATAGAGAATAGAGAGAGTGGCTATTTAGGGGTGGTAAAGTCTTAATTAACACTATATTTAAAAAAAAAAGAATAACCTATTCACACAAATACTATTTCAACTTAAAAACCCTTTGGCCTTGGACATAAAATAATCCTTACCTTTAACAAACTTAATCACGAAATTAGGAAGGGTATACCCGAATGCAGCACCAACCCCGGCCTCCTTGCCAATTGGGACAACAAATTTATATCCCACTGGTGGTCGTTGATACTCTTTCAATTCTACGGTCTTGTTATCGAATATTTCATACTCTACCGAAGCTTCAAAAGGTGCCGTTTGATTAGCTTCTATGTCGATACGGGAACATTCTGCAATTTCAAGCACGTCACCTAAACAAATCACATTGGGGTAATTTTGGAGTCGGAGATGGTTATCAGTCTTGACAAAACCAGCTTTACTTAATACTGAAGCAGGGAGAAACTCGGTGTTTGGAATGTTTAGGTATGCTGGAATCACAAGTGAATATGGCTTAACTGTGCCATTTTGCAAGGTGACTGATTTTAAATCTGGAGAAACTTTAACCTGTTCATTATTGACGAGGTTGACTCCTATTTTCGTCAATAAATCATGAGCTTTCTTTCGATGTGCTTCAGGTAAATCAGGTAATGGATCTTGGGTATCGGTATACAAATCAATGGACTTTTCTTTTCCATAGTTGTAGCCCAACTCACCGGCAATTTCAACCCCGGTGATGCCAGCGCCAATGATAGCAATACTATCGGCCGACTTGATTTTCTTATGTAATGATTTAACTTCGTCGAGGGAGTAGTTTTGATCATGTATGTTGTCTAATTTTAAAGCAGGCGAACCCGTCCTAGTACCAGTAGCAACAATTAGATTATCATAGCCTAAGACGGAGTCTGAATTGTGGAGATACACTTTTCTTTCATCCAAATTAACCTCCCTGACTGATCCTTGGATAAAACTAACTTGATGTTTAGAATTGGTGGTCAATCTACTCAACATATCTTTAATGTTGAAAACCATCTTGTCGGCATATTCAGGTTCGATTAAATACCTTGGACTAGCGATATTGAAGTAGGTGTGATCATTGGGTGAGATTAGTTTGATAGCTAAGGAGGGGGATGTTCTCGCAAGTAACGTCTTTAAACCGACCACACCAGCATATGATGCGCCTATTATTATAACTCTCTTATCGGAACTTGACATTGTTTTGAAATGAAGAAGAATAAAAATAAGAAGAACAAAAAGAAAAAGAATAAGCAAAAAGAAAATGATGGAAATCAGATGATGTTTTTATAAGATTTTGCAGTCTATATTTGTTTCGCGGAGATATTTCCATCACAAAAGAGACAAAGTCCGAATAAATCCGAGGGGTCATCAACACAATAGGATTTAACCCTGGTAATAATATTATCCGGCGCTGTTTCGCCTAATTCAGCGACAATAGAGTGGTTCCTCGGGAGATGGTCATTCAGGTTTATATAACTAGAGTAGGATAGGCTTGACTTGCTCAACCACACAAACTGTCGTCGACTTTGTCGGATGTAACACTATATGTCTGAATAAATCCATCCGTAATAACTCTGTGGAACGCAATTACAAGCACTACAAGGCAAGGCGGATGTATAACATTAAGATTTAATGAAAACAGTATATTAAAAAAAAAAAAAAAAGAAAAAACAATTAAACAGAAGACATAATACGTCGAATGTAAGCCAACCCAGGGCTTACAAAAAACTATACCGATTAAAGCAATCTATTCAATTGAGTTTGTTTAACCTAAAAACTCCTTGGCCTTTGGCATCAAATAAGTCTTACCTTTAGCCATCTTAATCAAGAAATTTGGAAGTGAAAATCCAAACATCGCACCCACTCCGGCGTCTTTACCAATTGGAGCCACGAATTTATAACCAGCTGGTCCTTTATGGTATTCTTTCAAAGTAACTGATTTCTTGTCAAATATTTCATAGTCAACCGAAGCTTCAAATGATTGGACTTGGTTGTAAACGATATCCATCACCGAATTTTCAGCAATTTCTAAAACATCACCTAAACAAATCACATTGGGGTATTTTTGAAGTCTAAGGTACTTATCGGTCTTGACATAACCAGATTTACCCAATACTGAAGCAGGAAGGAATTCAGTATTTGGAGTATGTCTAAATGCTGGGATTACGAGGGAATATTGCTTGACTTTACCATTGTTCAAGGTGACCGATTTTAAATCTGGGGAAACTTGAACTTGCTCATTGGTGATGAGTTGAACATTGACTTTGTTTAATAAATCACTGGCTTTATTTCTAAGACCTGCATTTAACTCAGGCAATGGATAATCACTACTACTGTACAAATCAATGGATTTTTCTTTTCCATAGTTGTAGCCCAACTCACCAGCAACTTCAACCCCGGTGATACCAGCACCGATAACAGCAATACTCTTTGCCGCTTTGATCTGTTTAGATAACGACTTAACTTCTTGAACAGAATAGGTTTGATCGTGTATGTTATTTAACTTGAAAGCTGGAGAATCAGTTCTGGTACCAGTAGCAATAATTAAGTTATCGTAGCTTACAACTACCTCAGATTTATAAATGTAAACTTTCTGTTCATCCAAATCAACCTCCTGTACTGATCCTTGAATAAAGTTAACTTGATGCTTAGAGCCAGCAGTCACCCTGTTCAACATATCCTTAATGCTGAAAATCATTGTGTCTACTGCTTCTGGCTCAGTCAAATATCTTGGACTGGCAATGTTGAAATAGGTGTGATCGTTAGGTGAGATCAAATCAATAGTTAATGAGACATCAGATGGGGCTTTTCTGGCAAGCAAAGTCCTTAAAGCAACGATACCAGCGTATGAGGCACCAATAATTACAACTCTCTTAGTGGCAGTAGTCATGTTTGATAATTAATGCAAGAAACAAAACCAAAGACAAGTATAATGTTGATGAAGATGAAGATGAAGAAGAAGCGGTATGGGACCCTTTTTAAATGTTTTGCAGTTTAATTTAAAAATTTTGCGTGTTGACGAAAGTTTTTTTTTTTTTCAGTGTGATTATTTATCAGCAAGGGCAAGGCGCTTAGAGCCGCTGCTCGGAACCGAGCCATTCCTAATTAGGAACTAAATCCGTGCAACTTTTTTACGTAATCTGACAAATTGACCCTACTGTGAAATACGAATACAATGGGAGTTGGTGATGGGAGCGGCTATGAGAACAATGACGGTACAAAATAACTATCTGCTGGGTGAGATTACTTTACTAATGGCTAAGCCATGATGAAATAATTTTTGAAGTCTTGTTGGTTGAGTTGTACCTTCTTAGAAACACCCATATCCAGCCAAGAAGTTTTGGGTGAGGATGGATATCCAAGAATGGAAATTGGTTCAGGTGGCCATATCTATAGGAACGGTATCCATTTAAACTAAGGTTTACTATGCACTAAAAGTCGGGTGTTGATCAAGTTGAACAATGGTACAAAAAATCAGTTCCGGTTTATAGGTGTATTGAAGCTAACTAATCTACACAGCTCCTTGTATGGCGGGCGGTTTCTAGAATCAGACTACAGCCACAATAGATCCTTTATTTGTTTTGAAAGGCAAAATTCCCTACAAAACGTTCCATATGAAGTATTCATGAAATTCATTAACACTTGAATCAGCCTCAGTTAATGAAAAGCACTCTACACATGGACAAGGAAAACTGGGAACCCCAACCAAGATTCAATTTATGCAAAAAAAAAAAATAAGCGCTGGAGAAGAATTTGGAGAGGAAATTTTTTGACAATATACCATTCGAATAGAACTAAGAGATATTAAGCTATAACTAGCAACCAAACAACTATGTATGGGAGGTGTGTGTACTTTCATAACCACCATGACTTATCAACCAAACAAAATTTATGTTAAACCTAAGCTAAAAACTCTTTGGCCTTGGGCATCAAATAATCTTTTCCTTTAGCAAAGCTAACTAAGAAATTTGGGACTGTAATCCCAAACAAAGCACCAACCCCAGCATATTTACCTATGGGGACGACAAATCTGTAACCTATTGGTAATCGTTGATACTCTTTCAACTTGACTGTTTTGTTATCAAATATTTCATAATCTATGATTGTCTCAAAGGGGCGCTTTTGACAATACATCATATCCATAACAGAACATTCGGCAATTTCTAAAACATCACCGATGCAGATGACATTATTGTATCCCTTGAGTCTGAGATGGGTGTCGGTGTATGCATATCCAGTCGGGCTCAATACTGTAGAAGGGAGGAATTCGGTATTTGGAGTATTTATATGTGCTGGAATTATGAGTGAATACTCCTTGATCTCACCATTGTTCAAGGTGACCGATTTAAAATCGGGAGAAACTTTTACTTTCTCATTTTTGATTATTTGCACCCCTACTTTGTTTAATAAATCACTCGCTTTGTTTTGATGTCCCGGGTGTAACTCAGGCAAGGGATAATCACTGCTAGTGTACAAATCGATGGATTTTTCTTTTCCATAGTTGTAGCCCAACTCACCTGCAACTTCAACCCCGGTAATGCCAGCGCCAATGATAGCAATACTATCGGCCGACTTGATTTTCTTATGTAATGATTTAACTTCGTCGAGGGAGTAGTTTTGATCATGTATGTTGTCTAATTTTAAAGCAGGCGAACCCGTCCTAGTACCAGTAGCAACAATTAGATTATCATAGCCTAAGACGGAGTCTGAATTGTGGAGATACACTTTTCTTTCATCTAAGTTAACTTCCCTAACTGATCCTTGGATAAAGCTAACTTGATGCTCAGAATTGGTGGTCAATCTACTCAACATATCCTCAATCCTGAAAACCATATATTCAAGAAATTCTGGCTCGGTTAAATATCGTGGACTGGCGATATTGAAGTAGGTGTGATCATTGGGTGAGACTAATTTGATATCTAACGATAGATTCGAGGAAGACTTTTTGGAAAGCAATGTCTTTAAAGCAAAAATACCAGCATATGAAGCACCTATAATTATAACTCTTTTTGTGGAATTTGTCATTCTTAATAAAGAGTGCCCAAAATTGAAACAAAAATGAAATTGGTGGGAAACCCAGTCTCTTTAAATATTTTGCAATTGATTAAAAGTTGCTTTTTTTTTTGTGTGTGTGTGTTAGTGGGTGCGTATTTCAACAAAGCCATTTAAAACCGCGATACAAGCGCATTTGCTTCGGCCGAGAGACCTTGAAATGGAATTGAATCCTGCTATCTTCTCTGATTTGGTAAGAATACACTCGTATTCTTATTCAAATACAAACAGCATAATAACCTACAAGATTCTGTATCCTTCACACGTGTAAGACTTGAAGAAAACAATAATATCTGTTTTTTTTTTTGGGGGGTGGAGTCACAAAGCAACAACTATCCAAACGAAAGTTGGATAGAATTTACATGAATACTTCGAAGGGAAAAATATGAGTGTGGTAAGTATATATGAAAGAAATCAGTTTACGTTGCTTGGGTTTCGGCCGAGTTGACAACTTTATTTGGAGTTTGCTTTTATGATCCCTATTTGACAGAGATAAGACAATGATGGAGAAGGGGGCGAGAGGAGGGGGGAGAGAGTTCTATCGGATTCGCGGTTTCTCCATGACAATTACAAATCTGACAAATCAAGCTTGTTTTCATTTGTTGAAAGTTGGTTTAGAGTAAATGAAGCCTAAAATATTTTCATCAGTATCATAAAGAAAACCGAGGTTTATTAGAAGTAGATCATATATTTACTATAATTAAAGTAATAGCTTGTAAGCATGATAACGACAATTTAGTAACTAAAGCAATTGCGAATTTGTGGACCATGACACCAGTTTATTTGGGAAATGGAGGATTTCTCAAGTCAAGAACTTGTTGGCTCTGGGAATCAGATAGTCCCTGGCTCTGGCGAATCTGATTAAAAAATTAGGCATAGGAATACCAAAAGTCACCCCCACACCACCATACCTACCAATTGGACAAACAAATGAAGTGCTCTTGTCTATGGGGTAACTCTTTAACTGTTGATTTCTATGTTCGAAGATTTCAAATTCAACCACCCGTTCAAAAATTGGCTTTTGATAATACACCAAATCAACGGCTGAACAATCTCCAAAATCCAACACATCACCTAAGCAAATCACCTCATGATAATCTTCAAGACGAAGATGTAAGTCTGTCTTGATGTATTTTGAGTTACTCAAAACAGAATCTGGGAGGAAGTCGGTATTGGGAATATTCCGATTAGCTTCAATAATCAATGAATATTGTTTGGTTGTTCCATCGTTTAAAATAACCGAATTGCCATCTTGGCTTATTTTGACTTTGTCATTATTAACAATCTCAACCCCAAGATTGTTTAATTGATCACTGGCCTTGCGTTGCTGTGCTTGGGGCATTTTGGGTAATGGTAAATCACGACCAGTATATAATACAATTGTCTTGCCTTGGTTGCCATAATCGCAACCAAGTTCTCCGGCAATTTCTACCCCAGTACCTCCTGCGCCTATTACCGCGATACTTTCTGCCAATTCAATCTTTTTCGATAAGGCTTTGATTTCATTTATCGAATATTCCTGATCCTTTAAATTGTCCAATTTAAACCCGGGGCAACTCAATCTGGTTCCAGTGGCAATTATCAAATTATCATATTTCAAGCCTGTGTCAGATCCAACTACGAAAACTACCTTCTGTTCCAAAATAACCTTTTGCACCGATCCTTTGATGAAATTTACACTATGACGAGTATGGTTAGCATACTTGTCTATTGTTTCCTGGAGTTTAAAAATCACTTTGGAACAAGAATCAGGCTCGACTACTAATCTCGGACTAGCCATATTGAAATAAGTATGGTCATTGGGGGAGATCAAATGGATATTTAATTTAAGATCTGAAGGGCATTTCTTGGATTGCAAAAAGAACTTTAATGCTAGGATACCTCCATATGAAGCCCCAATGATGATTATATCTTTGGTTCTAACAGTCATTTTTTGGGGGAACTGAAAGGGGTTATGAAATGAGACGACTCATAACAAGAGATGAAGAGAAGAGGAAGAAGTGGCTTGTTTTATACCCTTAGGTACAACAAGTTAAAGTTCCATTCTTTCACCGATCACGGAGTGTACCTTATTTTTTTTGCCTGGTAGCGTAGACTAGGTTATATTATTACCAGGTTTTGTAGATAAATAACTCGGGGATAATATAACTACGCCCGAACTTTTCCGGCCGAAATCGAGTATGGAACGGATGTGTATTGTTACAATTGCACCAATAGATTGCCGGCCGAAGCCAAGTATGAGGTGGATACATACTGTTACAATTTATATGAATTGATTGCCACTCGACTCAGACCGTTTTTGAACATCATTCGCTCAGATATATAGACAGCCAGAGTTTGGGCTAATATCCTCGCTTGTACAATTTTTGCAATTTAGAAAATGGGTACAGTTTCTAATTATGAGCCCTTCCCCCGATCCACCACCACCACCACCACCACCGTTGGGTTGCTTGGAGTTTCTATTTGCATCGATGAACTTTAAATTAAAAAAAAAAGCCAAACGACCAAAACATAAATTATCTTGAACAAGTACTAAGTTGACTCGATTCACCCGAGTTCCTTTTATTTTCAAAAATCAGACTTCACATACACGCAAAAAAAGTGGACGAGAAATCCATTATCGAAACATATCTGTCATTACCTTGAACAAGAATTTTTATTCTCTAACTGCCCCCATTTCCAAAGAATAAAATTATGTTTTGGCCTGGTCCATGACCTGTAGCTTGTGTCCTACATTTCTCCTCATTGTCATGTCACATCCTATTTAAATGCCATAGACTACATCAGGCAGTGGGTTGGGTGCCAATTACCCTCTTTTTGTGGAGGAGATCCTTTTGGCTCATGTTAAAGCGATACACTACAGAGTAGGACAACAACAACAACAACAACAAAAAAAAAAACGGTCAATTATGATTCATTATGATTCAATATTTTTGCTATAGAAGATAAACTTTCAAGATGCAACCTATTTTTACGTATTATTAAGCTAATAATCTAATGAGCACCAGAGATGAAGAACCATTTGTCAATAGATTTGTCAATTGGAGCTGGAGCAGCAGGAGCAGCAATGGCGATTTCAGAAGCAGCTTCTTCCGAGAAACCTGGGGTGGTGGATAAAGTGGTGTTGGTGAGATCAATACCCTTAGAATCAACCGATTGGCCATTGATCAAACCGTTCCAAGCTTCAGCACATTCAGCAATAACTTCTTCGGCGTATTTCTTGTTCTTACATTCACCCGAGAAAGCAAATTGGTTTTCTGGCTTACCATCTGGAATCTTGTAAATTCTGAACCATTCATTGGTGGCTCTTAATAAACCTGGTAAATGGGTTTCGACATCTTCAATGTCGTTTAACTTTGGAGCTAATGGATCATTAACATCAATGACAATAACCTTCCAATCGGTTTCACCTTCATCCAAAAGAGCCATAACACCCAAAATCTTAACTTGTTTGACTTCACCCACGGTAGCAACTCTTTCACCGATTTCACAGACATCTAATGGATCATTGTCACCCTTAGCCTTGGTTTCTGGGTGGATTTGGTTTGGATCTTCCCAAGTTTGTGGGAAAGCACCATAGTTATGAATATAACCGTGGTGTGGGAAACAGTTACGAACAAATCTCAACTTACCCTTCTTGGTATCTTGGACAATTGGGTTCAATTTAAGATCCTTGGAGATTTCTAATTTAGCATTGGTCCATCTTGGAACTTCGACAATGAAATTTAAAATGGTCTTTTCTTCATTAGCATACAATGGAATATCATGGAATGGAGAAACTGGGTAACCATCTTTTTCAATGTAGACTTTGTAGTCTAAAGTGTTAGCAGCACCAACTTGACGAGTAGTATAGGACATTATTATTGTTGTTGCTGATGGGTGTGAATCAACTGAAATAAAACGTTGAAAGAAAAAGAAGTTCCAAAAGTATGAAATAAAGAAAAAAGCTTAATATAAAAAAAAAAAAAAGGTTCGGAGTTTTTGTGTGTGCCAGTTAACTGTTGAGGTAATTCATCATTGTTTGAACGATTGAGTGATTGATTGATTGTTATTTGTCGACTCAACAATTTTTCACTCTCGCCCGGAGATTTTTCTTTTTTTTTCTTTTTTGGTTTTTTCTTTTGGTTTTTTTGGTTTTTTCTTTTGGTTTTTTTGGTTTTTTGGTTTTTTCTTTTGGTTTTTGGCGTTGCTTCCAGAATTAGCAAATGTCACGTGCTTGACTTGATATGCCTGATTAGGTAATGATTAATCGTGGTACTACTATCAGACAGTGATAGTTCTATTACATTCATTTCACACTTGTTAAACAACACCAATCCTCTAGTTAATTCTCTTTTCCATGATTCAATCAGTGGTACTTTGTCATAGTTGTCTATGGGATTATTGGTTAACAAATTTATTATCAAAGTAATCTCTCGGGAAGTTATTTGCAACCAATGGACCAAATCTGTGTCAAATAAATGCACCCCACCGTAAATCAAATTATTATTATATTTAACATATTGCCTATAGATATTAATTCCATAAATATCAGCATCAAAGAAACCAATGGAAACAGTATTGAACCGTTGGCATAACCAATGAGTGAAATTCTGGGTTAATCTATCGGGGAATCCCTTACCAGTAATGATTAAGAAATCGGATATTTCTTTACTCTGGCTAACAAAATTACAAAATGATTGAAATATTGCATCTTTCTCAAGAATTATAAGCAATAACCTTGTTTCTGGAGATGTATCAACTGTTTTTGCCTGCAGCATCAGTTGAAACTTAATGGGAATCAACATTGGCTGATTGGTTTCCACAAACCAATCTCCATACACCAATCCTTTTTGCGAGGGATAGATATTGATATCTTGACTTAATGACCACTGTAACGAATACTCAACTATTGTCATAAGGAGATTTCTACAATTAGTTTGTTTATTTTGAAACAATGCCACATCTTGATAATATATATCTCTAATGGTGGTAATTTTATTTTCCTGTTGCAAATGGTTAATTAATAATTTAATCATCTTAATAATGGAAGTGAATTTCAATAATTCATTTTCTTTTAAAGAGAACTGATTGACTATGGTAGGTTTCCTTATATTTGAGTCTGAACCCGATGGTTTGTATAATATAAAAGTTATTGGTTGGAAGGTATTTAGACATTGGTGGATTTGCAACCAAATATATTCAAGCACTTGTAGTTTGGTTCTAAACATAGGGGAAGGGGGCGGGAGAGTTAGTTTTTTTGGCTTAAGTAACTATTTTCCCAACATTAATCAACTCACTTTGTACTATCATCAACTATCTCAATGATAACTCCTTTCATTTGGTGATTACTGTTAATATACCCTAAAGATAACTCTAGTCATTAGTGAGAGAGATAAGCTGCCAAAAAAAAAACAATTGTCAATTTTTTTTTACTGTGCAGGAACTTGAATCATCGTCTTGCAAGAACACGTTCCAGGTTCCTCCCAACACAGGATTGACAATCTCTTATAGATGAAAAATGTTGCCTGATTATCATGTAACTACTTAAACAGTCTGTGAAGGGGACATTTGCATATCTACCAAAAAAAGAAAAAAAGACAGTTTCATAATAGTAAGGGAATGTGAACAGGTTTCTCCGAAAAAACAATAAGCTCTAAACTAGGTTCATTAGACGAACAAAGTTGTATAGCATGTGGGAGGAGTGAATGTACGTTCAAGCAGCTAGGATTTAGTAAAGAATTTTCCAAAAAAAAACAAAAATCATACAATACCAGAAGGCGAGCTATTATATATATATATATATACCCAAACAACAACTAAATCCCACAACTTGAGTCGACTCTATCATTAAATATCCACTGTTTCCCCAACCGAAAAATGTCAATAATAACCCGATTTAAACGAGCTGACAATCTCAATGAAACAATTAGAGCAAAATGGGCCTTATTGGCATTATTTCCCCTCGTGTTTGTAATTATCATGGTTGGTACAAACCTAGTCAACAGGAGACGCCAGCAACGAGGACAACAACTTATTCAAGGCACGCGTTGGATAACGGTTCCCTCATATTCATATTCACAACCACAAAACCAATATAATCAAACCCAAGTGCAGGCCGTTGATCCCCATGGGTATGTTCCTCAATATTCTGCTACTGCTAATGAATATGATATGGGGTACTATGATAAACAAGGGATCTTTCATCCGAATCCAAATGCTAGAACTCTCATCCCGCCGCCAGCTGAAGTTTATCACAAGAGTATAGTTGGTGTAGGCACATGGCAATATAGTTTATCATCTCAACCAGGTGGTGGTGGTGGTGGTGGTGGTAGTGGTAGTAGTAATCGGCAGGTATTGGCAGATGATGAAGATGGCTATAGACCGCCTCCTGGTCCACCTCCAACAGCTACTGTTGCACCGGTTGCAAATATCAACACTTAGTACACTTGGGATAGTTTACCCAATGACTAGAATCCTCCCCCACTCTCTCTCCCCCTCCCCTCCACCCTGTAGATTCGGGATATGAGGATCGGTTCGAGGAATGGTCAGGATATTTTATTTCGTCATTCAGTGATACTACCGAGCATCTCCGAAGTATCACCGACATATCATGCTTGAATCCAGGTGTTGAGTATTTTGTGTTATTTTCAGTTTCTTCTTAATATTACGTTAGTTTATTAATAGTTTTTCGGGAGGTGGAGGTGGAGGAGGAGTAGGAGGTGGAGGTGGAAATTAGATAACTACCGATGGGAACACAACATCTGTCAAAAAAATGCCGTTTGAGACGTTATTCCCCCTCCCCCACCCCCAACCATCGGACAGGAGATGGACCATCCGGGGTTAATCCAAGGCTGATTACGGTGATATTTTTTAACCTCGTTGGCTTTTTAATGATGGTGATGGTGTGAAAATGATCTGGGACAATGACGTATTGTTTATTGTCCTGTATGGTACAGCCTCTTTTTTTTATCACTCACACTAAACTCAACACAAAAGTGACAAAGAAAAATCAAAACAGAAAGAAAGAAAAAAAAAAAAAAGAAAAACGGGAAATATAAATTGATCAAGTTTGTTTCTTTGGAAAAGTTTCAATTACTTTACAGGGGGAAAATAGTAACCACAATATCAACATGCCGATAATATATCACCAGAACGCCAAGCGGTTCGTGGGTGACACTAACTGGGGAGGAGGAGCAAGATGGGCCTTCTTTGCTATCTTTGTAGTATTAATTGTACTTGTGTTGCTAGGTACATTCAGAGTCAACAGAAAACGGATGAAACGAGGATCTCAACCTCTATATGGTACGAGTTGGATGACCCCTCCTTCATATAGACAATCACAGAATCAATATGATCAGCCAGATAACGTGCGTGATCCAGATTTACCCGCGGTGTATGTTCCGGAATACACCGCCACCGCCAATGAATACGACATGGGTTATTATGATGCCCAGGGCACATTCCATCCTAATCCAAATGCTAAATCGCCCATTCCGCATCCACCGGAAGCACATCGAAGAACAGAGAGCACAACAACCGGGGCCGGTGCCAGTCCATTACCGGCAAATTTGTCATCGACAAGAGATGGTGAGAATACAACCACAGAAGCAACTAGAGATCATGTAGATGATGAAAGTATTGGAGATATGTTTAGACCTCCTGCTGGTGCACCACCAGGTGTAGCAGGTGTAGCAGGTGTAGCTGGTGCAGAACCAGGTGCAACCGGTGCAGGCACAACTACCATGCCAGGTAATTTCCCCTCCAGCACCCAACGTAACCTGGAAACAGTTGAAACATATTCTCCACCAACCGGACCACCACCGGGACATAGCAATTTTACTACAGAAGGTTCAAGTACTACTACTAGTCGTACAGAGACATTGCCTAGTATTTCCGATGTGTCTACAAAATTATCCGGTGGTAAGAATTAGACAATTGGTTGTAAAGTATTTTTTTTTTTAGTATCTTCTGCTTTTTTCATAGATTTAGTTTTGAATATAATTCAGTTTAATAGTGGTTATTTTCATTATAATGATAATGTGAGCGGTGGCGGGTGGGTGAGTAACTGTCATCGACCGGTCTTTCTTGGAAGGTTCATATTACGTCATGCCTTTTTTTTTTGTCTTGGTTGTATTTCTCTCTCTCTTTTTGATTGATATCTTGTCATGAAATTGGGGTGGGGGGGTCTAACCAAGCAAGTTTAATCGAAAAATATCTAAAAATAAAATCTCATTAATTACGCCTGTAAATACTGGTTGAATTGTTCATATACACAGAGACAAGGTAAACCAAAACCAACATAATAGTTATTGGTGGTAGTAGTAGTAGTAATACTGACAGCGATAATTGCTCAAGGCTTAGGAATCGAGAGATCATACGACATTGGAGACATATGTCTCCTACCCCCCCCCCTTTTTTTCTTATTAGTGAGAGCACTCACTTGAGAGAGGAAGCCACCATTATCAATCATTCATTTCTCTCATCCCTTTTTCCATTGTTTGTTTGACTTGAATGAAATTGTGTTGACGGTTTCTTCTTCTCTTCTCTTTCTTCTCTTCTCTTCTTGCTCTTGTAGTTAGACACATACTGTTAGTCTTCATCCATCTGTTTTGATCATTTCACTGCCCTTCGAGTAGATTGAACAGAGCAACAGTTAGTTAGTTAAAATCATCCACCCGCTGAAATAGATCGTTTTGAATCTTGTGGGGAAATTTTTTTTTTAACAACTCGGAATTATCGCCAAGCCAAATCAAGTCAGGCCAAATCAAGTCAAGTCAAGTTAAACTACAATAACTGCTCTACACAATAATGTACCTTGGAAACCTTGCAAGCCAACAGTCACCGCCCGTACCACCACTGATTGTCTTATCCAAAAGAAATTCAGGAGCAGGTGGAGGATATATTTTCCTTGCCAATGCCATAGCGTTAATCTTGGTGATGACAGTAGTGGCTACCTTGAAAGCCAACAAGAGACGGAAAAAACTGGGCCAACCAGCGATATATGGAACTAGTTGGATAACACCTCCTTCATATGGCCAATCACAAAATCAATACGATCAACCCAGTGATCGTCAACGAGCACGTAATTCGGAATTACCAAGTAGTTATGTACCTACATATACCGAGACTGCTAATGAATCGGATTTGGGGTATTATGATGCTCAGGGGAATTTCCATTTAAATCCAAATGCAAAAGTTTCATTCCCGGCTCCCATACATAAGAAGCAGATTAGTGTAAGTCTGGGCGATCGAATAGTTATCCTGAATGAGGTTGGGGATACAGCAGTTATCAATGATGAGAATGGTGAAGGTGGATCTATATCTCGGAATTCTACTCCACCACAGGCACCACCACAGGCACCTCCACCACAGGCACCACCACCATCATCTGCTGTACCATTCAGAAGCATGCTTAGTGGGGTTTCCGGGACTTAGAAAGATGTGCCTTCCCTGATAGCTACCACCTCTGTTATTACTGCTACTACTACTACTGCTACTATTACAAATACTGCATAAATGGCAATGTTGAACATTGCTGGTCTTTACAAAAGTTGCAATGGGACTTGCAATATGTGGGTTTAGTCAATCCCTTCCCTTTCCCTTCTCCTTGATAGACTCTGCTTGTATATCTATTTATTTGTACTTTTTCTTCTCTCTGATTATTAGTTTGATAATATTTTTTTTTAATGAATAATTTCATCGTTGGAGCCTGGTTTTTGAAAAATGTCACTATTTGGATGAGACTCACAGTGTAGTTATAGTTCTAATCTTTTATAGATACAGAAGATATCCATAGAGTATAGGGGGAGGGGCTCTGCAAATTTAGCAGCCATTTCAAATAAAATCACAAAATTAAATTAGCATACACAAGGTATAACTATATAACATACACATAGATAAATATACATACAAACAAAAACAAAAACAACAAAAACATATACCCCACGGTTCACCACTAAATTCTAATATACTCTTCATTATCAGGCGGAGGACCACTAACTTCAATATCACCCTTTTCAGTCACCACTGCATCTTCATCAACCACCTCAATACCATATTTTGCCGCCTTGGCCTTCTCAACCTCAGCCAAACCCAATCCATCCCTCACGATCCAAATCTTGGCCAGGTGGTCATAGACATTGGGATCCTCATAGGCATTCTTCAAAAAGTCGGCATGGTATTCTATATAGTTGAAATAAGTGTCGGGTAACATATTTCTCAATTGATCAAAAGTTTGTAAATGGGGCTGGAAAAAGATTTTAAACCAACCTAGGGTCTTTTTTGGCGTTTGGGCCAAGGGGATGTTAGATCTCTCCAAGTCTTTATTCTCATCTGACAGTTCTCCTTCTTCGGGTTTTCTTGGATGGGTGGATAAGGTGGTTTCATCGCCGCCAATATGTGATTCAGCAAGGTATTTATTAGGAAGCACCTGTATATTATCAGCACCATTACCACCATCACCACCACCTTCTTCAACCTGTTGCCAATATTCTTGTCCCACTTGTTTTATTTCTTCATGGCCTTGATCAAGAGGATAGGAACAATTGCCATCCCCACTAGCATACTTTATCGCCGACACCGGCACGATATCCAACAAGGGGGCAAATCTTCTCTTGATCCATAGGCGAGCCACGATAGTCACCACCACAATCACCGCTTCCAAAGCTACCGACACCCAATTTTTGGAAAAGACAAAAATGGCGGTTATCCAAAGTTGGGCCAAAAACAACCCGGTAAACAATTGAAATAACGAAGTGACATAATTCTTCCCTCTGGAATCATGGACATTTGGTTGTAGGACATAAATCAAGGTATATATAAACGTGAAATAAAATAAAATAAACGCAATTGAAGTGAATCCCAAAATCAAGGGGGCCAATACTGAATAGGCCAAGGCAATCACGGTTAATAATTGGAATCCCGGGTACAAGGTGGCGAAATCAGGTTGTCCCACCGTATTTGATCTAGTCCATTTCTTTCTTGGGGTTCCATCTAATATCCGGCCCAAGATGTGGGATAAGATTAATGTCACCAATTGGAGCAATACCCCTGAACTGATGGTTAATCCCTGGAGACATAAATAAGAAAAATAGAAATTGACCGAGGTGGGGAATTTGGCAGATAATTTCTGCAAGGCTGACCCAGGATCATGGACAATTTCCGTAGCTACCGAGGCAGCGGATGAACCAAGGGCCACGGCAAGGAATACATTAACCACCTGAAAGGCAAAATACCAAGATTGACAATATTGATCCACTTGTTGTACGGTAATACGACCGGAAAACTTCCCCAAGAATTTTATAAAGGGAGGTACTAATGACATCAAGATGGATAACAACACCACCGGAAGTAATCCAGTAATAAGTCCCATAATTACACTGGGCATATTATTGATAAAACTCAAGAATTTAACCTTATCTGTCAACATATTAATATTTGAAATTGACCCCACTACCGCTACTGGAATACACCAAAATATAATAGTAAGAGTCAAGATAGTGGCACTAATCAAACTTTTAATTCTTCTCTTGGAGGTGGACAATTGTAAATTCTTCCAAATTACATCATCGGGAGCAATGCCAGTTAAGGATTTACATTTGCTCAACAGTTTATTATAGGGAATGGCTTGATATGCACGTTGTAATTCCAATTGGGTAGGGAATTCCATAAACACCGCTGGTAATGGTTTATTATCTTTATAATCAGCTTGTAAATTTTCAATTTCTTCATTTAATTCAGCTAGTTTCTTGGGAGAGTATTCCAAGGTGTCTACTTTTTCACCAATCAAGAATTTCAATTTATGAGTAGGACGTTTGCTTAAATATTTTTCCAATTCATTGGTTGGTTCAGGAATTGGTTTATTCTTCTTGAGTAATTTACTTCTTGTCTTGACTGATTTGATAATTACCTTGTTGAGGGTGCCTTCATATTTATTAGCCAATTTCAGTCTTTGTTTAACTTTATCTGACAATTCTTCATAATCTCGAGAATACCAAATATGATTAGCGCGAGGGAATAGTTTGGTGATAGACTCATCATTCAACAAATCAGGGTCTACTTCCGTCAATAATAAAGTTCTAGAACTCAACATAGAGTCATACATGGGAGTAGTCTGTAATGCATGTCTAAAAGTAACGTAATAAACCAATTCACGATAAATCAAAAACAAAACCAAAGCAAATAAAATCCAAGATAAGAACACATGAGCCAAAGCTCTCCATTTATTCCTGATATTAGCAAAGGATAAAATATCAAATCCAGCAATATTGGAACCAGGTTGACCATTGCTTCCATTGGTAGCATTGACGGGGAATAAAATCGGCCAGGTGATAATGACGCCAAGGAGACAAACACACAAGAATTCAAATAAAAACCGTAAAAAGAAATATCCATCGGTACCAGCAAGTTGAATGATATAAGATTGAGGCTTGTGGAGTAAATTAGATAACCAACTGAATGCACCATTGGAGGAAGGTTCAGCTTGGAGATGTTTAGGTAATGATTTGACTACCGATTTGGGTTCATACACTCTAGTTTGTTTCTTTCTGAGTAATAAGAACAAACTGACAAACACCACCGAGATGATCAAGGTGGGCACCAAAGTGGAGATGAATTGTGACACTGACGA
>JAJMHC010000101.1:0-13675 GCA_030582855.1 Hemisphaericaspora lyxosophila
GGGGCAGTGGGGTGGCAGTGGGGTGGTCAGGCTGATTGGGTGATGAGTGCGCTTCAATTGGTTATGACGAATAACGAAACCATTGTTTTGGCCATCCCTTTTCCGATAGTCGTTCACCGTTGTGAGAATGTGAGAGAGAGAGAGAGAGAGAAAAAAAAAAGGTGTGCCATTTTTTTTTCCAATTGGAAATGCTGCAAAAAAAAGGTTAAAAGCAGATGGAAGACTACCAACTTGCGAAACGCCATTATGAGAAGGAGTGGAGGGGTAGGGGGGGGTGGAGAAATGAGTAGGAGTGTGGGGGGCAATGAGTAGGATAAGATAGCGTTAGACATAGTGTCTGTCTAGGCACCCATACCAATATATTAATCAATGTTTAGATTTTAGAACTAGAACACCCTTACGACAACAAACTAGCACGAGAACTGTCTGTCATTTATAATATCTGAAACATCTATAAGTAGTGATCATATCACACCTGATCACCTCTTGAGTTTTCCCCCGTAAAAACTTGGTATGAATTCTCGGGTGACAAAATCCATCTCGCCCCAGTTTATAGTTGCGGTTCACATTTATTCTCACTTTATTGCTAATTTGATACCAAAAAAAACAACAAAAAAAGAAAAAGCAACTCTGGTTTCTCCACAACTCTCCTTAGTTAATCAATTCCTTATCACCCCCCCCAATCCAACGAAATGTCCACCTATCAATCAACAAGCGATGGAGAACAGGAGCAGAACCCCACCCAAGACCAAAACAAGCCCATACGCAGAGTGATACCACAACCGACATCTTCTCCCGACTTACCCCAATCAACATCACCCGAATTGGAACAACAACCATTGCTAGATCCCGATGACCCGCTAATTTCTCCATTGAATCTACCAGAAATCAAAAACTTAAAGTTGATAATCAGGGTATTGGTGTATATCAACTTACTTCTTGTTTTGGTGCTTATCATCAGTGAGTTCTTTTCAATCCCTTGGTTTCATAGTCGAGGTAAATCGTTCTTGGAGATTGACTTGATCATGGTTTGCTTATTGATAAACTCAATTAACAATCTATTCTTCTTAATTCCAGCATATTACGAACGGTTAATTGGATATATTATATCAGGACTTTTATTGATAGATTTAGTGGTTGTGCTTCTAACCCCGTCACTAAGGACACGGTTACAAGCATTGGGAGTGGAATTAATCTTGTGGACGTGCTTCAATTCATTTATAAACTCAATGGTTGATTATTGGGTTGAACAGGCAAGAAACTCTCAAGAGATTAGATTTACTGGAAGGATCGAGAAGAGAAGAACAATCTCAGAGCTAACAATCATGACCATAAAGATCTTGGTTGAAATATTCTTGCTTTGGGTTATTTGGTGTTTCAGTTTAACCATCTGGCTCTCTAGTTTTGACACTCACGAAAAGCCGTGGGGCGAATTAGTTCCAGTCAGCCTTAATCAGTTTAGAGTGCATTTGGCATGTTTTGGTGATGTATACGATAATTCGACCTCACAGCCTATTGTCCTAGTCGAAGGAGGTCAGTCAACGTCAAGTGAAGCATTTCAAGAATGGATTGAAGAATTATATCATTTAAATAAAATTGAGAGATTTTGTGTTTGGGATAGGCCTGGGTTTGGATTTTCAGATAGTGCACCACCCCCCAGCTCCATAGGGATAACCAATGAGTATCTCATGGAAGCTTTACAGTCCCAAGGAATAGAGGGCCCATTTGCTTTGGTGGGATTTGACATTGGAGGATTGTATGCTCGAAATTTTGCTAGCAGATATAGAGCTAAGATTCATTCCATATTGTTGGTTGATAGTTGGCATGCAGATTTATTGAAGAAATGGCCATTCAGTGGGGCACATAGGAAGAATGAAAACCCAAAGGTATTTAAAGGGTCATTAGAAGTAATGGACAATATAACCGGATTTAAATTATGGCTTAGAGGATTTATGTCTCCCTTGGGGTTGGTACCGAATATCCATTGGGTTTTCCACCCCATGAGGTATTCCAGCAAAAGTAGAATCTTTGGAAACGATATGATCTACCAATCAAAATATATAAGAGCAAGGTGCCAAGAACAATTGTTATCGGGAATATTATCCTACAATGAGGTGGTTGAATCTGATATCAATGGCGTAAGTGTTGTAGTGGTGTCCAGTGATTATATGATAAGGACCTCACTGAATTGGGGTAGATGGCAACGAGAGCTAAGTGTATTAAGTGATAAGACATTGGAGTGGATAGTTGTCAAAGACGCAACCCATTTTATATGGAAGAGTAATAGTGGTAAAAAACAACTTCAAGATGTTTTGTTAAGATTAATTGAATAGTGGTCCAAGAGACCAATTATTAATATATCTCATAAATTAACAATAGGAAGGGTTTATTGTTCAAGTTTGTCACAAAGAGATAAATAATGCTGCACCGGCTTAGTGGAGCATTATTCTTCTCCTTTTCTATGGTTATTGTTTTGAACTCAACACCTTTTCTCCTTCCCCGAAATCCCCTTGGATATTATGTAAACCTTTTTTTTTTTTTGCAAGGTAACTTTCACCTATCACCTGCTGGGCAAGGTGGGAACAGTGGCTGGGAAAGTCCGGCAAGGACCGTTGCGAACAGAAAGTGATATCATTTTTGACCGATTTATACCACAAAGCTGAGTTTTCCTCTCTCGCATGAAGTACCACCACCACCACAATCATGGCTAGATCCTACCAATTCTGAAATGAACTCCAGAAATCAAACACTGACAGTCATTGAACAGACTTTTGGGGTATATTAACTCATTTCTCGTGTTTGTACTCATATATACCGTGAGTTCATTTCAAGTTCCTTGGTTAAACATAGGTACGAAGCTCTCGATCCTCCGGTACAAAGGACAAGACAAGTGAAATTTCAAAGTTGACAGCCATGAGCATCAACCTTTCCTTTGAGGTATATTTTTTTTTTACTTTGGACTATTTGGTGTTTGAGTTTGACAATTTCGTCAGCTAGTCTTAGACCCCACATAGATTGGTATCTGTCAGTCTTACTCAGTTTGAACTTCATTTACATCTTTTGGTGATGTAGACAATGGAAAAAAAAACAAATACCACAGCACAATCTATGGTATTAGTTTGGCTACTACAGTGAGGCGGCGTGGACTTAACCAATGACTAACATCATAGGTCTAGAGGGTTCATTAATGGGGGGGGGGGACTTGATTAGGGTTAGTGGATAATTTGATATCAGAGAAACAGAGTAAATAGTCGGTAGTAATAGATACGCATTATCCGTAAAATGTGAATACAAATACAACAAGGCGCCAAGAACAATTGGTATCATACAGGGTGATGGTTGTATCCATAGAATCAGTAACATACTCCATTAACGCTTTACTAAGACTTATGGTGTGTATAACCGAGAAAAAAAAAGACACTAACTTCAAATTTAGAGCCAGCACTTTTTAAGGTAAAAAGATATGAACTTGATTTGTAGACGGAGATACCTAAACTTGGCATTATAGGGGATGCAGAACACCGTATTATCTTCACCTGTTTAACCTACCTACATGGTCATTACACAAAGCATTGACACACTGCGGTCCAAGTGTGTCATTTTTGTGCGGTAATTAATTGCTTCCGCCCTCACTCTTTCTTTCTTTCGTTCTCTCCTGGTCGCTCTCTCCTGGTCGCTCTCCTGGTCTCTCTCCTGGTCTCTCACACTAAACGATTCTAATTCACGACAATTAAAAATCGCCGAAAAAAGAAAGTTAAACACATCAGTCAGCTTACCACTTCTTTTCTATCTTCATATAAGGTTGATTACTTTGTTGGTTCAACTGGCTACTACCACCCACTGCCACTGATCCCTAATAAATTATACCACCCCCCTCACCCTACCCTTCACCACCCTCCCATAACACATTTATCACCTTATCCGTATTTTCTGCTATAGACTACCTTTTTATTTTGCATTTAATCTTAATATACAATATACCAATGCCAGAAACATCATCTTCATCAGGTTCAAACACAATAACTAAAGGACCAATAGTACAAACTATATCCAGTTCAAGAAAAGAAACCTCAAACGGATCAAGCCAGGAATCACCCTCCACGTCTATTCCGGTATCAGCATCAGTTTCCACATCAGCATCCCCATCCCAAGAATCAGAGGCGCCAGCTGCATCGGGATCTAGTAACACAGCTTTCCCCAAGAAAGTAGACAAAGCCAATGCTGCTCCAAATACCGACGTCACTCCTGCTGCTCTCCCACAGCCTCCTCAACAACAACAATCAAGACGATCATCCTTTGGATTGAACTTTTTGAGTAGTTTTAGCATGCGTTCTCATCAAGGAAGTGCCAATACATCGGGAATAGATCCTTCTAGTCACGGATTAATGTCAAATAGTCCCACCATTGCCAATTTAAATAGTTATCTGCACGATGATGTTTTGGGGAACGATGAGACAATTCTTTCTCCAAACTTCGAAGAGGAATCCCCAGTACCACAATTGAATACTACCGACACCGAAAGATTGAATGACAATATCAACGAACCAGAACCAATAGATGATAGTGCTGATGCAGCAGCAGCAGCAGCAGCAACAGCAGCAGCAGCAACAGCAACAGCAACAGCAGCTGCAGAATCAAGTGACGAGAAAAACAATGAGATGGACAAAGATGGATGCTATTCAGTAAGATTGACTCCATTAATCGACCACTCATCAACCTCGTCAGGGCTTTATTTTTCTCCCATCATCAGGAAGATAAAACCGAGCTCTACCATCTCAGTGGGGAGATATACCGAAAAGAATAAGGCAGCTGCACATGCGCCACAAGGCTCTTTTGCGCCAATAGTGTTCAAGAGTAAAGTTGTATCTAGAACCCATGCATTATTCCAGTGTAACGAAGATGGTCAATGGTTTTTAAAGGACTGTAAATCTTCTTCAGGAACCTTTTTGAATCATATCCGATTATCACCAGCATCTCAAGAGTCCACACTAATGCCACTAATCGACGGAGATATCATCCAGTTGGGTATGGATTATCGAGGCGGCACTGAAGAAGTTTATCGATGTGTTAAGATGAGATGCGAGTTTAATAAGAGTTGGCAAAGAAAAGTGAATCAATTTAATTTGGAAATTCATAAGAAATTAAAGTCTTTACAATTAAATAATGATGATACCATTATAGGACAAAATAAGCTTCATTTGGGTGAAGATTTAACAGAATGTGCCATTTGTTTAATGAAGATAGAACCTTGTCAGGCATTATTCATAAGTCCCTGTTCGCATTCGTGGCATTATAAATGTATTCGACCATTGATTACCAAAAGTTATCCTCAATTCTATTGTCCAAACTGTAGGACAATGTGTGATTTGGAAACGGATCTCGACGAAGATGATTAGAAAAGTTTCGCTGGCCGGAATACGGGTTCATTTTTAATGTTTATGTTTCTGTTTATTTTTTTTGTTTTTTTCCATGTAAGTGATTATACTTACTAATGCGTGTTTCTTACATAGTACTAATATAGATTCTTTTCTTTATATATATATATATATATATATATTTGTAACTTTTCTAAATAGTACATAGATACTATTGGTACCATTGGTTGTATATATCGTTCATGTTCAGGTAAGCGGGATGCTTGAGTTCAATAGGAGTCATACAGAAAGCCATTGTCATTTGGGTGAATGGCGATACCCCATTTTCTACCTTGTCATTTTCTTGAGTATTTCTTATCGTGGAAGATTCAGAAGAATCATCACTTCCAAGTTCGGAAATATGTCCATCGGCTTCAGGAGAAACAAACCCACTAGCTTGATTGTTCATTAGAACATTTAAAATCTTGATGTAATCATGCAATGGGAAAGTAACCACATCATTCTTCAATTGGGACATCAAGGTAACTATTCCTTGCAAATAAACTACCCCAGAATAATCTTTACTCAAACTTATTGAATCAATCAAACTATCAGTTATAGCCAATAGTTTTACACAGACACCAGGACCATTCGACTCAAATGCTCCCATAGGCAAGTCCTTCGTCTCTTGTAACAAATCACGAGCAATGATCATTGGGAAACTCCTTGACAAGCTAATTTCAAAGTCATCCAATAAGTTATTCTTTTTAGTGATATCCCAAGTCAATGCCTTCATCCAATATTTACTTAATATAATGTTTAGTTTTTGAATATCAGGAGCATCATCCATGGTACTTATGTTCTCTAATTGATCATGGACATTGACAATCCAAGAAGACGAATGGAAAGGCATAACCAGGGGAGAATTCTTCTTCAAGGAAATGAATCTATCAAAGAAGGTTCGATCGGGGATGGCGAAGATTTTAACTAATTCTCTGAATCCACTAATTAAAACCGAGTATTCTTCGTCATTTAACGAAGGTAACGGGATTGAAGGTTCGAGAATAACGGGAAGACAATCTTCGATGCACATGTATCTTTCAGTCACCAATAATAAATAGTAGATCTTCTTCATTCGATGGACTTCCGCGGGGGACTTATCCTCATGGGTGGAAGGATTGTGTAACTCCAACATCTGGGCAATTGATATGGATTCTCGCAAATAACTGATTGCTTTGGTTTTACCGTCAACTGTATTAACGTAAAATGCATACAAGAAAAAGCAGGTAAGGATGGTCTCCAAACTGGGATGAGACCGGTAATCAAATTTATCTCTTGCTCTCATGCTCTCTGCCGCAAAGTCAATACTTTGAACTTGTTGGGGTATGTGGAATAAAGAATTCGATTTTAAGAATCTCACTTGATTGACAATTGCTGCTGAAAGAGCACAACTAAGGGAATATGTGGATAATGATTCTTGATCAGATGATTTATTCATAAGAACAGAAACTAGTTGAGTTACCGATACCACTGGCCACACTCCATAATACCAAATCTGGTATATCTGTAAACAGGGTAATAAACTTTGAACGGGAATCTTATAGTCAAATGAAATGGCAGCGGCCAGGTCTGGGGTAGGGGCTATGCTTGGTATTCGAGATATTTGTTTGATTGTCTCTCGAGTCTTTTGATGTATATTCTTTGGCCCACATTTCTTTCGTACTCTATTGTTTGTACAGGGTAGGTTGTGTTTTAAGCATCTTGAACAAGGTGTTTGTAAATCACACCTTACTTTACGAACACTGCAACTATCACAAGGTCTTGAGTATTTGGTACGAGTCCTACCCATGGCTGGTGAATGTATGGCTGGTGAATCCATGGCCTACAGTGTGAATGAAGCTCATTCGAAAGAAGAGGAGAATAGTAGTGAACACTTTTTTATTATTATTAGACAATGCAAAAAAAGTCCTGGTGCCAGGTATTGTCCAAAGAAGGAGAAGGAGCAGGAGAATGAGAATGAGAAAGAGAAAAAGAAATAAAAAATAAAGTTGGTAGTTTGGGGGGTGAGTGGGGGGGAAAGGCGCGAAAGGTGGACCACTTAAAAAAAAAAAAAAAGCGCATTGCTAAAATGGAAATAGTTGACGAAATATACATACGGCTTTCGCGGGTACAGAAGGGTATTGTGACTATTAGAAGGTCAATCAAATTCAAGCTAGGCAGATGCGATTGGTCACATAACATGTCAGAGAATGCACCAAAGAAAACTAGGTCAAAGACAGGTTGTTTGACTTGTAGACAGAGAAAGAAGAAATGCGATGAGATCCATCCCAGGTGTACATTCTGCGACAAACGAGGGTTAGAGTGTCAATGGGAAATCAAGGTGCTTGACATGGCAACAATCAGAAACAAGATAGTCAAGCCCACCAACAAGAAAACTGATTTTATTTTATTGCCCAACTTTGATATTGAAATTGCCGCTGATCCTATACTTTCACTTTCTCCAACGGCATTTACCTCCATGCTAGATAAGGTGTCGTCTCCATTGTTTTTATTCCTCGATCCACCAGGGTTACAATATATTAATTATTTTGAAGCTAAAGTTGCTGATTCATTATCGGTTAGTCCGAAGTCATTTAATTACTTCAAGCAGACCTTCTTCACGCTAGCGTTTACCAATGAAGCAATCCTGAATCTTTTAGCAGCATGGGGAGCTTTATTCCACGAAAATGCCGATGGGGAAGTCGTTGAGAGGTATAGTAACATAGCGAAGGGATTGATAAACGAATCACCAAAAAATAAGTACGATTATTTCATTACCATGGCTTATTATTTGATTTCAATAGGTATCAAACTTTATTCTGGAGATACAAAAGAATGGCATGAACTATTTTGCAAATGTGAAAAATTAATGAGAAAGTATGGAGGGCTAATGAAATTTATCCGGGATTTCGAATATTCCCCTGATTCGAAGTTTCTACTAGCGACGTTTCAATTTCATGATATTATGTCAAGTGAATCGTTGAAGCGAGGCACGGTTTGTACAATTAACAATTATAATAATTTGTTTCGGAATAATGAATATGGTATTGATTCTTATCAAGGGTGTTGTCAGCCAATTTATTTACTTTTAGGAGAAATTATGAATGCATATGTTGCATTGAAACAAGAGAGAATAGAGATAATAAGTCAATTGGAACGAAATGTTGAGGTGACAGAGAGGAGACTTGTTCATTTTGAAAAAGTTGATAGTACCGTCAAGCAGTTATTCGAGAAAATTAATGGTTGCCAACCGTTTGATCAGATAAACAACTTAGACGAGGAAGATAGGCTACTTCAATTGGAATTATTTGAATTGAATCGAATCACCAGCAAGATGTACTTGTTGTTATACATCAAACAAACCCAGCCTATATCTACCGAGATTCAGATTCTCTTACTAAAAGCATTACAATTAGTAGATATCCTAATCTCCAAGAACCTTGTTAATTGTCTTAACATGTCATTACTAATATGCGGAATATCCAGTTGTAATCTATTTGATCGGAATAATGTTAATAGCAAATTTTGCCAAGTGTATGATAAATTTAAAGGAGGCAATATCCAACGGATATGGGATATAGTTAAAGAATCGTGGATCCGAAATTCATCGGGAAAAACTTGTATAGATTGGCTTGACATATGTCATGATTTCGGTTGGAAAATATCCATGGGATAAAGCCCCATGATGTAAATAAAATAGTGAAGATGGGTGACATGCATAAATTATGCACCATTGCCAAGTAGATGTGAAATGATATCTGGGGAAGCACCCGTTGGCGCGTTAAAAATATATAGACCCCTCCACCACAGCCATTAAGGCGTGCCAGGGGAACATTTTAAGAAAAAAAAAAAACAAAGGTAATTTCTTGCCGCGGAAATTTTTCTAGTTTAGGTTTATCTTTGTGACAACAATAAAAAAAAAATAATACATTGAGGTCAATGGCATTAATCCGGTGAGTTTGTATCAAAAGAGTGGAGCAACTAGTAAGACAACTTTACCCAGTAAATATCCAAGCCAAGCTACCCAAGTTACCTGACTATACATATTGGTTTCTTGGCTAATAAAGCGTGGTGTCCCCTTTCTCAGAGCCTTCCTCAGAGCCTTCCTCAGAGCCGTTCCATATGAGATACCGAGGATAATAAAGTTTTGATTAAGAAAACAATAGAATACCAATGAAAGAATATTTTATACTTACTGGTATTTGGGGTTCTATTGCAGTAGTTAATTTGCCACGAGCCTTGATTCAAGCTTTGATTCGCCAGAAAATAATTTCATCCTACTAGAAAACTGGCCCTGCCACTTATTTTTTTTTTTTTTTGTCCTCGATTGTCTTTTTTTTTTTTTTTTTTTTTTTTTTTTTTTTTTTCTCCTGTTTACGTCGTTCACTTTTGTTTCCTGAAACAGCTTCCCATTTTACCTTGTGTATAAATACTACTATCAATTCTTAGCGTTTTACCCATCCCCGCCTCCACCCCCTTTTTTTGTTTTTGCTTTTTGCTTTCTTTCTTCATTATTTATTACAACCATTAATTCCAATGAAAGCAATTGTTTTCCACGATAAAGGGGATATTCGATTCCAAGCAGATTTTCCCGAACCGCAAATTACCCGTGCCGATGATGTCAAGGTCAAGGTTCATTATTGCGGGATTTGTGGGTCTGATTTAAAAGAATATACTGAAGGTCCAATCTTCTTCAGTGCTAAAGGAACCAATAATGAGGTTTCTGATTTACCATATCCTCAATGTATGGGTCATGAAATTAGTGGAGAAATTTATGAAGTTGGTTCAGAAGTTACCAGTGTTAAAGTGGGAGATAAAGTGGTGGTTGAAGTCACAGGCACTTGTTTTGATAGATATAGATTCCCCGACTCACCCAATTTCAATAAACCAAAATGTCCCAGTTGTCATGCAGGTCATTATAATGCCTGTGATTACTTGGGATTAACCGGGTTGGGGTTTACAAATGGTGGGTTATCAGAGTATTTAGTCACAGCTGCATCTAAGGTGGTTAAGTTTGATGATAAAATCATCCCAATGGACGTGGCGGCTTTGGTACAGCCAATTGCCGTTAGTTGGCACGCGGTTAGAGTTTCAAGGTTTATAGAAGGACAAAGTGCTTTGATCTTGGGTGGGGGTCCAATTGGGTTAACTACAATTTTTGCATTGAAAGGTCATAACGTAGGTCATATTGTTCTTAGTGAACCAGCATTAGCCAGAAGAGAATTGGCACAGAAATTGGGGGTGGAAGTGTTTGATCCAACTGGTAAGTCAGTAGATCAATGTGTTGAAGAATTAAAAGCTTTGTCACCCAAGGGGCATGGTTTCAATTATTCCTATGATTGTTCTGGTGTTCCTGCTACTTTTGAAACTGGGTTACGTACCTTAAGTATAAGAGGTGTTGCTACCAATGTTGCTGTATGGTCTCATAAAGCTATTCCGTATTTCCCCATGCAAACAACATTCACAGAAAAAATGGTTACTGGATCTATATGTTTCGTTAAAGAGGATTTTGAAGAAGCATTGGCAGCCATTGAATCAGGTGCAATCGCCGTTGATGAGTTGAAGACATTGATCACATCAGTTATCAGCTTAGAAGATGGGGTTGAGAAGGGATTTAAAGAGTTGATTACCAACAAAGAAAAACATATAAAGATTTTGTTCACCCCAAGAGATGATGTTGCAAAGGAATAATAGATCAATAAAGAGTTATATAATAGATTTACCATTATTTTACAAATGCATACAAATATGTTTAATTAAACATGTTTTGTTTTAAAAAAACGGAGTTTGTTTGGTCGATGTTGTTTTCTTTCTAGTATTCTCGATGGCTGTCAAGTTAACTGCGTGGGCCCGTGGGGCGGCGGGGGGCGATCCTCTACTACTTGGAAGTTTAATGCCCTCCAGTTTGGTTGAAACTTTGGGAATTACTACTTTTCACAGAATCGTGAAACGGCTGATCCGAAAATGGATTGAAGGAATCACACGGCAATCTGATCGAGTCTTAATGTTCTCTCTCCTCCCCCACCCCCTCACTTGAAAAAATTAAACGGAAAAGGAAGCAAAGTTTGTAAACTTAGATGTGTTTTGTATACAATTACATCTAGAATACCCTTTTATACACCGAAATGAAACAAATACAATAACAAAAAGTATATACGACGAATAGATACCATTACCCCACCTACCTACTGGTTTCGAATATGTTCTCTTCACTCGTGTTTTTTTTTGTTTTGTTATTTTTTTTTTGTTTTTTTACTAGATTCGGAAAAGCTTCTATTCTTCGATTAACTTTAAGCGAATAGAGAATGTCACAGGGAAAAAAGTTGCAGCCTTTTTTTCATGCCAAATCAGGAAATTCCTACTGGAAACGAAAAAGGTCCTATGTGTTATAAATACCCTGGAAAAGTAAAGTTTCCTTGAAAAAAATGGTTCCGATACGTAGACAGAACCTATGAAGATCGTGCTGGCCTTAATTGTTGTTACCAATTGCCTTTCATTCACGGCTGGTTTATTCATTCCCTCCCAGACCCCAGAGAATGACGGATTTTATAAACCGCCAACAGGATACGAAAGTGCCAAACCGGGGAATATATTAAGAGTTAGAAAGGCACCCAATAAGTTGGCAAGTGGGTACCTCCCAGTAAATGTCAAAAATACCTGGCAGATATTGGTTAGATCTGAAGATTCGTTTGGCAATCCAAATGCCATTGTCACTACCGTGATTGAACCTTACAATGCCGATCCATCTAAAGTAGTTTCATACCAAACGTTTGAAGATTCAGCAAATATTAACTGTTCGCCATCGTATGGTCTTCTTTTTGGCGCACCAATTTCAACACTGGCAACTCAATTGGAAACGTCATTTATGGCCATGGCATTACAGAATGGTTACTATGTATCCACGCCTGACTACGAAGGTCCAAAGTCTACTTTTACCGTGGGGGTACAATCTGGAAATGCCGTGCTTAATTCAATCAGAGCGATCTTGACTTCAAAGAATATCACCGGTATATCTGAACACGCCAATGTTGCATTGTGGGGGTACTCTGGTGGTTCGTTAGCTTCTTCTTGGGCTGCCGCACTTCAGCCTGCCTACGCCCCTGATTTAACTGACAATTTGATTGGTGTCGCTTTGGGAGGCTTTGTTGCAAATATTACTGCAACCGCAGAAGCAACAGACGGTGGTATATTTGCTGGAATTGTGGCCAATGCTTTAACTGGCCTTTCCAACGAGTATCCCGAGTTTAAAAAGAAATTGTTGGCAGAAGTAAACCCTGCCCAAAAGGGTATTTTTGAAGCTGGATCGGATTATTGTTTAATCCCGGCCATATTTCATTTCTTTACCCGAAACTTCTTTGACGGTGAAGATCCCGTGTTTCCCAAAGGGTTTGGTTTAATGAACGATGACAGTATTGGGAAGGTGGTGAAGGAAAATTCTTTGGTATACCATACTGAAACACTCATGCCTGAAATCCCCATTTTTGTTTACCATGGAACGGCCGATATGGTGGTGCCAATTGTAGGGGTACAAACGATTTATGATTCATGGTGTAAGAATAATGTAACTTCGTTTGAATTTGCAGAAGACCTAACTGGTGGACACATTTCTGAGACATTGGCCGGAGCCCCAGCAGCATGGACATGGATTGAATCACGTTTTGCTGGAAACAAACCGATTGAAGGTTGTTCGCATACGCTCCGTATTTCCAACTTTCTTTATCCTGGTATAAAGCCTTCCACAGAGCTTTACTTCAGAGGCTTGTTCTCAGCGTTCACTAATAGTCCATTGGGTACAATGGACAAGGCCAGTCAAAAATCCAACCTCTCAAAGAGAGAACTAGCAGAAATCTGGGAGTTGAAACATCAGTTTATTAAATAGATATGTATTGGTTAATATGAACACTTGAGTTTTTTTTTTTTTTTTTTTTTTTTTTTTGTTCGTCTTCTTTTTTGGCCCCATTGGCGCAAATCAAAACAAATTAAATCCGAACACATCGACCGAGCCCGAGCTTTTCTCTACCAAACATGTCGAAGCAGAAGAGAGGCAGACTAATTCTTAGTTGTGATATCTGTCATGCAAAGAAGTTGAAATGTGATCGAGGCCACCCATGTTTGACTTGTGATAAACAGAAAATCGTTTGCACCTATGACAAGGCAGACGAGCGGAAAAGCCTGATCGTGAAGCCACCCTTGACCAGGAAACCTTCTCCAAATGACCCAAACACCATTAAACAGCTCGAAGCGATCAAGAAACGAATTGCCGAGTTGGAGAGTTCAATTAA
>JAJMHC010000102.1:0-21974 GCA_030582855.1 Hemisphaericaspora lyxosophila
TTTGCCCCGGCCCCCTCCCCCCTCCCCCAGGTACCAATACATAAAATCAAGGTGGAGAAAGGCTGGGTCAGACTTTCAAAAAGATACGAGGTTCCAATGGTTCAGTATCAGATAGTGTATTACAAGATTCATTATATAGCAGTGGTTGGAGGTTAAATGCTCGTAGAAAATGAGGAACGTGTGATTTTGAACATTCACGTTCATAAAGGAGCGGCTGTTGCGTACGACATGGGTCCTTAAATAGTGGTAATAGTATTAAACTTTCCGAAGGAAACAAAACAGCAAAAACCAAAAAAAGAACAATATCTTTACATAGAATTCTGTAGTAGTAGGCTCGCTTAAGTATGGCCCCCGGAGTAAATGTGGCTCGAGTAAGCGACTTTTTATATATTAACTAAAAAGTGTGTCAGAGCCAATAAGCTTGTCAAGCATTCTGCCAATTATACTGTGGCCAATCATGACTAATTGTAATTGTATGTCAGGTTGGGGTAATGTCATAAAAAAGGAAGTTGGCGATTCAAAATTTGGGTGTATCAGAGCATGCATAATTTGACTTGAAAGAGAATTTAGACAAAATGCTGTAATCGAGATAAGCCAGGTGTAGCATTATAGTTAGAGGAAGAGTGCCCAGACCTTTGCATGGTGCTATGGTGTCCTCACTAGTCAGCTAACCTACCTCTATCAGCGATACCAAGTGTGTGTTTTTGGTTTTGTGTTATTTACCACCTCGGGAATTAAAAAATCAACAAAAATTTTCGTGAACGGAAAAAAACAAAAAAAGACTCAACAACCAAAAAAAAAAAAAAAAAAAAAACTAATCGTACAATTCAACAACCAATCTTTCTTTCACTCTTTGTATACTTTTTTATATATTGGGCCTTGTACATCATTGTTTTATTGATTCGATCATCATCATCCACTCCATCCCACCAGTATACATATATATATAATATCGACAGTCCTGTTACTAATCCTTGTACCACGTAACTGACTCGATACCCTTTTTTCCCAACCAATCAAACCCAAACCCCCCCCTCCCTGTGGTATAACACGTAATTCACTTTTTGGAATCACGGTTTTTTTATCAACAGATTTTTATTGAAGTATCCAACAAACACACCTTTTTGTGTTTTCTTGTTCCTAACTAAGAAAGGACACTACCTGTATCCCCACCATTCGTTTCCAGGCGAAGTATATTTGGAAAAGACATTACCTTTAATTAGTCACCCACAACTCCCCATATATCATTTGTAAATATGACTGAAACCAAACCAGAACAAACTACCCCGTTTGTTGAAGAATCATCTCAACCACAAAAGCAACATGTTGAACCATCTCAACCAGAAGTTGAACCTGAACAAAATGTAGACGAGCAGCCACAGCCACCACAACAGCAACAACAACAGCAACAACAACAGCCAACCCCCGCTCCAACTCCTACTCCAGCAACAGCCCCAGCTTCTGCTAAAGATGGTGGACGTGAAATTTCCAACAAAATTTTATATGTTGGAAGTTTACACAAGTCAGTTTCTGAAGATATGTTGAAGGACCTCTTTTCAGTTGCTGGTCCTATCAAAACCGTCAAGATCTTGAATGATAAAAACAAACCTGGTTTCAACTATGCCTTTGTCGAATACGAAAACAACCAAGCAGCAGATATGGCTTTGAATACCTTGAATGGAAGATCTATCAACAATTCTGAAATCAAAATCAACTGGGCCTTCCAATCAGCTACTATTGCCACTAATAATAACAATGAGAGAGAACCTACTTTCAACATCTTTGTTGGTGATTTAAGTCCTGATATTGATGATGAAGGATTAAAGCACGCTTTCGCAAAGTTTGAATCCTTACAACAAGCTCATGTTATGTGGGATATGCAAACTTCCAGATCTAGAGGATATGGTTTTGTGACTTTTGATATTCAATCCGATGCAGAAGCTGCATTACAAACCATGAATGGTGAATATATCAATGGTAGAGCTATTAGATGTAATTGGGCTTCTCATAAACAAGTCAATAACAGTAACAATCAAAATAACCAAAATAATGGATATAGAAATAACAACCGTCACAACAACAACAACAACAACAACAACCATCACAATAACAACAATCGTCCATTCAGACAATTTAACAATACTAACAATAATGGTCACAACATGTACCCCCAACAATTAATCAACCCAGGATTAGGTAACAACAACCAATTCCACCCTCCACCGCAACAGCAAGGTTCCTTACCTGGACAACAAATGTTATCCATGAATGGAAACTCCATAAACGGTGGCGGTAATGCTGCAAATGGCAACAACAACAGTGTCAACAATGGCAATGGCAATGGAGGTCCAATTGGAGGAGGACCAGGATCAAACCCACAAGGTGGTAATATGCCAGTAATGTCCCCCCAAACTTATGATATTGTCTTGAGACAAACTCCATCATGGCAAACTACTGTTTATTTGGGTAATATTGCCCATTTCACTCAACAAGGCGATTTGATCCCATTATTACAAAACTTTGGTTTTATTGTTGATTTCAAATTCCATCCAGAAAGAGGGTGCGCCTTTGTCAAATATGATACTCATGAAAGAGCCGCTTTGGCCATTGTTCAATTGGCTGGGTTTAATGTCAATGGTAGACCTTTGAAATGTGGTTGGGGTAAAGATAGACCTCCACAAATGGGACAATTCCAAAACTTCCCAAGAGGCGGTATGAATATCCATCCACCTCCTCAAATGTATGGCCAAGGTAGACCATGAATTATACACTCTGAATGAGTGAATAATTAGCAAAAAAAAAAAATTACAGTTTGATAGACATAGAGACTATTTTTTTTGAAGAAAAAAATTTAGAAGAAAAAGATAATATGAATACCGATGGGGGTGGGGGATGTGAAAGAACAAGCAAGGGAGAGGTACCTTTTTATTGTTTGGTTGAAATGATATTTATTGTTTTTTTTTTATTGAGTCTGTTAGTAGTTGTGGCGGTGGATGTGGTTGTTGCTCTTAGAAGACTTTTGTTAGTTGCCTGTTTTTAAAACTTTAATATGTTTATTTTTTTTTATATATATCTCTTTATATCTTTGTTTTGTTTGTCACATATATATATATTTTCCATTTGTTTTTGAGTTGAGTTTTAGTAGTGTGGAAGGGAATAGTACAAATAATCGATTTGGAACTTAGAGGGAGACATCTGGCACTTGTGCCGTGTACCCACCTACCTCGGTAAAACAAGAGCTAGCAGGTAATTTTCGGTTGCACCAATTTGTCACCTGCTTGACTCAGTAGGAAATTCCGGAAAATGTTGCCAGGGATGAACAGAGAGGACCTGTTCTTAATTGGAACTTTCAACCGGTCGTTATCTATCATAAGGTGAGTATAACCCCTTCTTCTTTACAAACAGAAGTTGGATATTGGTGATTGTTTCGGAAAACCGACGACAAATTGAAGGTTGATGAATGCAATAGTGGTCTGCAAGCAAAGTGAAGAATATTCATTCCTTTGTGTTATGACATGTCCAGCGCTGGCAATAATGAAACGATTTGGTTTCCTCTGTATTCCCCCCCCTCTCTATGTCTCTATATTACACCTATCTAAGCAAATTACCCAAACCGGCCCCTCCCTATGCAATTGGTAGCAGCCCACAATGAAACATGAAGCAAAAAACAAAATTCATCCAAAAAAAAAGTTTTCTTCCAAATCACAATATCCAGAAGGATCTTAATCAGCATTGAAGACTGTATTTACGTTTTTGGTATTTGAAGAATTAACTGAGAATATAGGAAGATAATTCCCACCCCTTAGTCATTTCCTTGCTAACACCTCTGTCACTGTCACTGTCACTGTCACTGTCACTACCACCACCACTACCACCACCACTGAACAACGTAAACTGCAACAGCCTATTTCTGGTGCTGTACTTGTTTGAATTGTCTATATGTTTCGTTCAAGAAGAACTTTAATAATAATTATAACCCTTATTGGTAGTATCTTCATATTAGACATCTTCACATTGTCATTGTTTAAATTTCAATTATCAGACTTCATCACCAATACCCTGGGAAAACCCATACATAAACTATTAACAACTACCACCACCACCACATTGGTGTTAATATTTTCCCTATACTACGTCGCAAAACACTCTCCCTACAACTTACCACAGTTAGCTAATAAATTTATAAGTCTTATGAACTCAAATTATCGATTTGGAAATCGTACTGGACGTTATTCCACTAAAAAATCAAAACACATCAAATTTGCCCTTCGTAATGGAGGTGCCATTGGAGGTATTAGCAATGAAGGGAACACATGCTTTATGAATTCAGTTATTCAATCGTTGGCGTCTTCTCGTGAATTAGTCAAATTTATCGATTCTTATCTTTTTACCGAAATGCAAATTCAACAACCTGCGGGAAACATAATCAAGATGAGATCAGACCAACCCAAACCTCAATTAATCTTCACTAATGCCTTGAAAACCATTTTAAACAATGTCAATGGGAAATATGGAACTATTGGTAAAGAATTCAGCTCTAAACAATTATTAAATAAGATGCCAAATGGCCCCAAACAAAATTTCTTTTCAGGATATAATCAAGAAGATGCTCAAGAATTTTATCAGTTGGTAATGGATATTTTAGAAAAAGAATATAAAAAAGTCAGTATTTCACGTCCAGCTACTCCTGAACCCGAAAGCAAACCCGAAGATAAATTTATCGATGTGGCATATATTAGGGATATTGTTTGTGGTGTTGACCAATTGGGTAAATTAGGATATGTCTATGTCCCAGCTTGTCAAGTTGATCCAAACTTGATAGGGGTTGATCATAAGGTTTTCCCCTTGGAATTGATTACTCCAGTAGATGGTATTTCTGCTGAAAGAATTGGGTGTTTGACCTGTGGTGAAGTTGGAGGAATTAGATATTCTGTCAATAGTGGTTTAAGTTTGAACTTGCCACAAAACTCGAGTTATTATTCTAGTTTTACTTTGAATCAATTATTGAATGAGTGGAACGCTCCGGAAATTATAGAGGATGTCAACTGTAATAGATGTGGATTGATTCAAACTAGAGAATTTATATTAGAAACAATCAAACAATCAAAAGAAAACTCCACTTCTGAAAAATTAGTGGAACAATTCCAAAATAGATTGAAGCTAATTGAGGAAGAATTAGTTAAACCACATATTGAGGATGAAGTATTTGAAAAATTATCGATCAAAAAACATATAAAGAAATCAAAGAAATCTAAACAAATCTTCTTAGGTAGACCATCCCCATTATTATGCATTCATATCAATAGATCAGTGTTTGATCCTAGAACATATCTGGTTATGAAAAATGCCAGTAATGTGACATATCCCGCCACGCTTAATTTAGCTCCGTATGTCGCCGAACCTAGTGACATCAACATGGATGCCAGATTACCATTCAGGATACAAGATGAAAGATTCCAAAATGAAAAAGAGCAAGTCCCATCTCCAGCGTCGTCTGATAACCTTTCCATGCTGAGAATTTCCCCTACTCCTTCTGAATTATCATTATCCTCATTGGAAGAAAGACCAAAATCAGATTCAACTGATATGACAGTGCCTGATGAACAACTGAGCGGCCCAATTGATCCTCGGTTACAATATAACTTAAAGGCAGTCATTGCTCATTATGGTACTCATAATTACGGTCATTATATATGTTATCGTAAATTACGTGGATCATGGTGGAGGATCAGTGATGAGTCGGTGTATGTCGTCACTGAAGAAGAAGCATTGAATGGACAAGGGACATTTATGTTATTCTATGAATATAATGATGGATACAGTGAACCACTTCAAGATGTGTCTGAAAGTGAACCT
Organism: Hemisphaericaspora lyxosophila; assembly: GCA_030582855.1. Taxonomy (NCBI): domain Eukaryota; kingdom Fungi; phylum Ascomycota; class Pichiomycetes; order Serinales; family Debaryomycetaceae; genus Hemisphaericaspora; species Hemisphaericaspora lyxosophila. The sequence continues at coordinate 5,857 of JAJMHC010000102.1, forward strand.
GAAGAGGAACAAGATGAAGAAGAGAAAGCAATAAAATTGAAAGAAAGCTCCAGTGAAAGCAGTAGCATGAATGTAGAAGATGATGACGACGAAGGAAAAGATGTTGACTACGATGGAGAAAGCAGTAGTGGGTTGGAGAGTGCCGAGCTGGAAAATGTATCAATGGTTGGTCAAGTTGGTAGAAGGGACGATGGTGATGAAGGAGAAGGAGAAGGAGAAGGAGAAGAAGCTGATGATGATACCTCAATTCATAGTCATAATATTAATTTGGCTATGGCAGAAGCACAAGTTCATTTGTAGCACTAATTTTATTTTCTAATATTTATATATATATAAGTCGATAAATTTTTTTGAATAAAAATTTCAAATGGGTCTTTACATTATGCGCATATTTGTATAGGTGCTAAAAGCGCATTCAAATTTTTTTTTGTTTTGTTTTTGACTCGAAGATCATCGCAAGAATTATTATTATCCTATTACCCATATTACACACAACAACATGGGGAGAAAACTCAAAGGAAAGACCGGCTCTACAAAAGGCTTGAAAGGTGCATTGGTCCGTCATCAATCTAATGAAAAACAACGAAGTAAAGCCGTCAAAAATGCTGAAATTGAATCGCAGAAACAAATCGACAAAGCAAAAGCAATGAAATCTTCCAAGAAACAGAGACAAAACCTAAAGCACGATAAACCTACCCAAAAGGGTCTTATGCCATTTACTATCGAAGATAGAGTATTGCTTGTGGGAGAAGGTGATTTCTCATTTGCAAAATCATTAATCTTGCAAGGATTTGTAAAACCAGAAAACTTAGTTGCGACTAGTTTTGATTCATTGGAAGTTCTTAATGAGAAATACCCAAACATTGAAGAGATACTTAAAGAATTGTCAGAAGAAGGGGTGAAGGTGAGACATGAAGTAGATGCAACTAACTTGGTTTCAACTTTAAAATTAACTCAGAATTCAAAACAACGAAGAAGTAACAAATCAGTGGAGTTGTTCAATACAAACGGTCAATTGAACTATATAATGTTTAATTTCCCACACACCGGTAGAGGGATGAAGGATGTGAATAGAAATATCAGAGATCATCAGAAATTAATTGTTGAGTATATGAAGAATTGTAAGCAATTGTTTGAATTGGTGAATTCTGATCTCAAGAATGATTTTGCAGGATATGGAAACGAACAAAGTAATAGGGGAAAGATAATATTATCCTTGTTTGAAGGGGAACCTTACAATTCATGGGGGATCAAAATAATTGGTCGTAGTGAAGATTACAAGGTTGAAAAATCAGGAAAATTTGATTGGGGCATGTTTCCTGAATATCACCATAGAAGAACAAATAGTACCAGAGATACAACAAAACCAGCTGCCGAAAGGGAGGCAAGAATCTATGTATTTGAAAAGTTCGAGAGAGTAGAAAAGAAGGAAACCAAAGATGATGATGATTCAGATTCAGATTAATTTCATTAAACCTCGATTCATGCAGGGAACACCCTTGCACAATGATCTATATAGAATATTTCCTTAGTTAATGGATCCTTAACCTTACCCATTCTCAACAAGGTATTCTTTTCACTAAGATACTTTTCCGATGGATTAAGCAACTTGTCAAACGGATATATATTTCCATTGGGCAATTTGAATGGGTTATTAAAGATACTTGTGATTAATTGAGCATATGGTAGATTCCTACTTAATTCATACAACTCGGGTGAGCAAACAGGACAGTTGTTGATTTTATCTAGTAGTTTATAATATTGATTAGGCCCTCTATACTTCTTATTAGTCAACACCACAGAATCATTCACAGTAGAAACGCCCTCTACGTTGGGTACATCATTAATATCTCTAAAGATGGTATTTTCGGTATTATGATAACATGATTTGGTTTTCAAACTTGATAACCCCGCTGAAAGATAGATGAAAATTGGATAATTCTTGGATATTCCATACAACTTGGTAAAATTCTGAGTAAAGCATTGCGATAACGCTTCCCACCTTTCGTCGGATAACAATTTTTGATATTCATGAAATTGTGGGGAATTGATCATCAAATTACTTGAAAATGTATTTTCCTGCTTGTCAGGCTTGGTGTTATCATTCAATGATCTAAACACTAATAACCCTCCTAATCCTAATAGTCTACTCTTATTTGCTGATTGATTGCCCTTGTCCGTTTGTTGGTATTTCTCTTTGTTTCCATATGGCGAAAGGTTTGCTCTTGAATATTTAGTAGCTTCGTTAATATCCCCCTTTTCGATTAAGGATAAGAATTTACAATAATTGATTTCAAATTCCAAGTTGGAATTCACTTTTTTTAGGAAGTTTCTATTTTCATTAAACCACGATATAACTAGTGATAAATCATGATCCTGAACTATAGAAACAAACACTTTATTGAAGTTATGGAATAAGTCGTAGTCAATTAATTTCATAAATTCGGGATTCTTTTCGGCTAAGCTGTTCAACAATAGCAATCCAATATTTTCATCTGATCTTATATTTGATTTTATTAAATAATCAACAATCAATAGGTTGGTCTGGTCACGATACCAGTTTAATAAATTTGGATTATGTAGGTCTAGAAGTTTATCGTCTTCATATTTGCTTGATTCATTATTCTCTGTTTCATCTTTTGATTTGGCATTGTTGTTCGTGGGATTGATTATGGTATACTTATCCAATTTATTCAAGTGTTCCAACCTAGCAACCAATCTTGAACGATATTCTTCGTCTCTAGCTACTGCAGCTTTCAATTTCTTCTGAAAACTCTCAAACCCTTTAATTGATTTCCGTATCAACTCCAATCTCATTGCTTTAGAAATATTAGGGTTCTTCTTAATGGTTGATATATCATCCATTAATTGTTTCTTTTCCTTTTCAATTAATTTCTGGACATTCTTGAAATTCTTCTTGATTAATTCAACCGGTATCTTAAATTGGGTTTGTGAGGTCTGCACTTGAAAGTTTATTGTTGGTTCTGTCATGTCGTTTAAACGATGCTTATCTTGCTAAAGGGAGGGGCGAGGGGAGGCGAAGGTTTGATCTATGAAATTGATTAGCTTCTGTTTTTTTTTTTGGTTGTAAATTCTGGGGCAGTAGATAATCCTTTGGTGCTACCAATTGGAGTGTGAGTAAATGGCGGGTGTGTTTGTAGAATTTGTCACAACTTACACACTATCCCCTTGGTGCTTATCAATGGCCAAGGTTTCTTAAGAGGTAACAATGGATTTTGCTAGGGTGGCGACATGGGGCCTAGATACATAGATGGGTGACAAAGACTAAAGGATATTGGATATCACAATGTGATTTGTCTGTAGTAACTAAATACTAATAAGGTACAGAGTACATATTCTTAACGGGGTGAGAATTCAATGTCCAACCGGTGGGGTGACGCCATGGTATGAGTTATATTGAGAAGATTGCTTAGAGGTATTTATAGAATGGTTATACCAATCTTTACAATAAGCAGTACTTCATATCAATGAGGGGCAACCGAGTACATTTTGTACCCCCCTTATTCTATTACCTATACCTACCAATACATCTAGGACACTAACTGCAAAACACCAAACAAATATGTGAAAGACTCAACTATATTTCATTAGCTTCCATGAATAAGTGTTTTAGTTTTATCTTGATTATTAGCAAATCAAGATAACCCCTATATTCTCTTATAAGACCTTGCTTTAGTTGCCTTATCTGATGTTTAAAACCCGGTTCAATCATGTTTGGACTAATCCCCAATCTACTCAACTTATGGTATGCTTTGATATAAGATCGACAATTACTCATGGACGTGTTAATACACTCTTGGAACTTACTTAATTCATCATTATAGAACACGATGGTCTGTTGTAAATCTTGTTGTTTGGGATCTGTGGTAAAAATGTTCTTCCAAAGGGTGAAAGAAGCAGTCTTGGTAGAATCCAAGATCTCATCCATATAAGACTCAATGAAATCAGTAGCGATGGATGCAAATTTGTCTTTGAACTTTTGACTACGGTTCTTCATTGGTTGCATGTCAGATTGCATTTGAGTGATGTTGATGACTGGGGGTCAGTTGTACTGCTGCTCCTGTGTTTTTTTTTTTTTTGCAACACTTTTTTTTTTTTGTAAATCTTATTGCAAACATAAGCACGCTGTTTATGGTTACATGACTATTAGGTTCTAGTGTCAGATATATGTGTCAGATATATGTGTCAGATATATGTGTCTTTATATTTAACTATACAGAAAGTCAACTAATGAAAATCAACATTATAAAACAGTTTGACTAAGAGGAAGAGTTTGATCTTTCAAACCATAGAATAAATCTCTTAAATAATCCTTCCCTTCATCAATCTCTTGTAAATAAGCGTGATCAACTTCCAAAGGATTATATCTACCCTTAGGGAAATATGGTTCCAACTTGTTAATAAAACCTTCACCAGCATCATGATGAGAGTAATAGTGGAAAAATATGGAATCACCCTTAGTTTCCACTTCTTCACTTTCCCATTGTTTCTGTTCTTGTAATGTAGGTAAGGTTCTGAGTCCCGACCACACACCAGCTATGGCTGCAGCACTGGCTTCAATGGTATGGAAATTTAATTGTGAAACTGCTACTCCGACAGTAGCTAATGTTGGATCTTGTTGATTAAAAGTATGAAGATATAAACCACTGACTCGGGAAAGATTACCTGGGTTAACTAATTGCAAGTGTTTTTGTTCTTGTAAGAAGGGGAAATGGTAATGATATCCAGTTGACAATACAATCTTGTCAAATTTTGATACTGATCCGTCATCAAAATGAACATTACCAGTTTCTGGATCGATCTTGCTGATGGTCCCCTTTGGTTGAATACCTTTGGATACTAATGCATCATTAATGAATTCAAATACATAATGTTTTCCTCTCTTGGAATTCACGGTGGATTTGGCCACGGGAACGATATATTGTAATAAATTAGCAGTTGAAATACCTCCACCAACAACCAACACATCCTTATGTTTAAAGTCACTGACTTGTCTAAATGACTTAGCATGAATCAACACATCGGGGAATTTAGCATTAAATTCAGCCAATCCGGGAATATTAGGGATGTTAGGCACGGTGTAATGACCATTGGCAATTACTACCGCATCAAAAGATTCCAAATACCATTCATCGTCACCATTTCCATTCTTTCTTCTGATACTGATTTCCCATTTTCCCGTGTCTTGATTTTTAATGACATTTTCCACAGTACTGTTCAATCTAATATATTGCTCCAATTTTTCATTCTTGATAAAATCACCAAATCTACCAGATAATTCCTGATGATGCAAGAATGGGAAAATGGCCCTTGATTTATCAAGATATTTATCTTCATTGGCCATGTATGAATATCTAGTGAATCTAGTGGGGATATTGGTGAATAAATTAGGATAAATACCACTTCTGCTCCATTCTAATTCATTGGTATATTTATCACCAGGGACTTTGATGGGATGTTCAATATTGCTATTTTCGATACCTGGAGGAGCAACATTTCTAGGTCTGATAGATTCCGGTTGATGGTATGTTTCTGAATCTAAAATGTGTTGAGGGGGGATAGGTAAATCTGCCACAGGGTTAGCTGGGGACCAAATACCCCCCGCTTGATCCTTTTGTTCAAATACCACGATTTTGGAGAATAACGGATTGGGGGCTGGAGTGGTAGATCCCACAGTAGATGACCCGTCTTTGTTGGTGTGGAGGAATTCATAAAGGGAAGCAAGACCGCCTGGGCCACCACCGATAATAGCTACTGAATCAATATCAAATTTCACCATATTTGAACCACAACAATAAAAATGAATAGCCCTGGCAAGATGAAATCAGTTAATGGCTAGACAAAAAAAGAGATATCCTGAATTATTTATACTTGGGTCCTGAAGAGTCAAAGGCATTAAATATTGTTCGATTCAGCATTAAAGAAATTTTACAAATTGTGGCTGCGAAGAGTTACCACTATGGAAATCATCCCAGATTGGGAAAATGTATGCGAAGGGGAAATCACCGGTATATGAAATGAACTGATTTTTTTTGTGTGTGTGTGTTTTTTTTTTTCAACAGATACCTTATTGGCCCTACTGTGTTGGTGATACCCTATGTCCATTTCCATGGGTGTACTTAACTCCATATCACATGATATATACAAACTGTGGAACTGATTTATACCATTTTTGAAATAATAATGATTTTGTACTGTGGCGCACCACAGATTGCATCACAAGAAACAAAAAGAAAAAAAATATTTCCATTTGACGTATTTTATACCACGTTACATTGGAATCTATAGTGTTTATTTCTGGACCTTAAAAAACAAAAAAAAAACCTTTAAAATATCTAAACAAAAAAACTCTATTATACACCATCTATGAAATACACCCGATATTACATCTAACACCCAGTCAACTTATTCTTAGGGAAAGTGTATCCACCATCCTTGAAAGAGGTCAAATTGACATTCTCATAAATATTTAAATGTGATTGGATATAGTCATATGTGGGGAAATCTTTTGGATCACAACCAACATTGACCTGTCCCTTTGGTTGATACACTCTCACGTAATCAATTCTCATGGTGACGGGGAAAAACAACGATGTCCAATCGATATAGGCCCAATTATTAGAAAGACCAAGATTCATAATCAACGACATTGGTTCTTTTGAAAGTGGTCTCCAGCCAATGTTCCCATTTGGATGTAATGCTTGAGGAAACACGGTAAAGGTGGGGTCATCACCTACAAACCAAGTTAAATACCCCTTCTGTTGATCATTTAAGTATTCAAATCCATATCGTTGGAAATTATGTTCTCCGTCTCCAAATTCATACCACGTAGAATTCAAAGTTGTAGTTCCAGAAACGGCTTGTTGGAATGGACCTCCGGCATATGTATTCATGGTGGTGACTGACGCATTATGGATTTCAATCCAGCTGTAGTCTGGCATATACCAAATGTCAAATGGAGCCAATTGTAACGATTGTGAAGCAACCCCGATATTTGGGGTTTTATGAGTTTGATCAGTACCGATAGCAGCTTCAATAACATCGATTTCAGGAGCGCCTCTTCCCACGCCCGGGTTGGGATGATCTTCTCCGGGACAAGTACATACATTCAATCTCTGACCTGGAAGGTAAGAAATCCCGTCCGGAGAAGATTGATTGGGGGTGATACCGGCATCACAAGAATCATAGGAATATGGCCACACCCCTTCAGTACTGGCTAAATAGCCTGGTCTCCCTAAATTACCCATGGTCCACATCCCAGGCCACAATCCAGTAATATTTCCATAATTTGGTAATCTAGCGGAGAATTCAATTTTCCCCTGAGTAAAACAAAATTTATTCCATGATTGTACCATCCCACTTCTATAAAACAAATTATGATTTTTAAACGCATCCATTCGAAGATTTAAGGTACCGTTGGCGGTAGTGACGGCATCAGGGTCATACCATTCCAAATCTTTAGTAGCGTCATAATGTAAATCCGGAGCAGTGAAGAATTGGTCATCACCATCGTAGAAAGTTCTCCCTTCGGCGTTGAATTCATCACTAAACACCAATGGCCATTCATCTCCAGACCTACTCTTCCATGTCATGGCATCTTGTGGAGTATCTGGATCGACCAATTCTTGTCTAATGGCAGATAGCATGGGATATGAATATGAAGATATCACTTCATAAGATTCGACACTAAAGTGATGATTAGTAACCCCACTAAATGTTAATACTGGGACAATGATAAACACGGCAAGGGCAACAAGTAATAATACAATGAATGCAATTAACCCTCCCAAGGATCTCTTGTCCATGTTTTTTAAATCATGCTTAAATCTATTTTTATCATAATCTGCATCAGCCACTGGATCAGGGTTGTGCAAGTAATCGTCCGCTTCTTTTTCATCGATATGTAACGGGAATGACAGGGCAGGATATCCTCCAAAGGGAGAAAAATCCGATGCTGGTTGCGGTGGTGTTGGGGTAGTTGAACCACTAGTGTTGAGAGAATCTCTCAGACTTTCTTGAGACATGGAAGTGGGTCTATTGAGTTGTGGTTGGTGATTACGTAATTGAGAAGCTAACGAGACTGAACTGATCACTCTTGATCCTGCTAATGTTGGATATCTATCAAACTCGGCTGGAGGGGTGTTTATTAATCTAGTATGATCATCAGGAGTTTCCAACAACATATTTGAGCTGCCACCATTCGAATAATAGCCTGAATATTCTGTGAATTTGTGGGCAGCTGGGTGACGAAGGAGGTTGCTCGATGTGTTTGAAGATGACGATTCAGAAGATGAAGATTGGTCATGTAGTTGTGGTTGAGGTAAGGGACTTCCATCTTCAAAAGGGTTGTGATTGAGGTTGGGATTATTATGGTTATTAGTATAATTATTCACATTTGAATATTCTGAAGATTGATCCAGATCATTATTTGAAGTTATGTTGAATTGGGGGTTGTTAGAGGTAAGATCTCTTGACATTGACATGATGAATCAAGATATGCAATGTTGGTTCCTTGTAAATATTTTTGGTTTCAAGTTTGTTTGTTTTTTTTGGCTTAATTTTCTTGGTAGTAGAATTAATCGAAGGATGTAATGGAACCCTGTAGAAAAGTCAATAACGAATGTAAAAGGGTTGACTTAAAAGACGGAAAGTGGGTGAAGAATATATAATAGTGAAAAGCAAACCAAAAGAGAAGAAGAAGAGGAAGAAGAAGAGGAAGGAGAAAGTTGAAAAAAAAAAAAAGACCCTTCCGCTTCTTGTTATTGTGTCTTGTTTGAGATCATAGAATATGTAAACTATGCAAGTGGGAGGTCAAAGGAGAAAACTTCTCGTTGATGGAAAAAAGTGTTATTTTTTCTTTTTTGGTTGACAGATCTGCGAGCAACGAAATCAAACCCACCTAAAAAATAAATTTCCATTTAATCAACAAAGGGAAATAACGGTCGAGTTTGTGTAATTTGGATTATATGCAGGAGAGAATGATTCCAGAACGTTGTCTTCCAAATTTACTTTCACCTTTATTACCAGGAACACTAACCTAATACATTCAATGGTGGTAATGCTAGAGAGTATTATCCAGTTGACTATTCCAACTTACTACCCAGTATATGTTGATGCCCATCTCATTCAAATACTTGGAGGCTTTTTCAAAAGGGTAAAGCAGCCTAAACTTGAAATTCTCTCCAAATCATTCCACCATACACTATGCATAATAAATAACAATTGAGAACGTTTCCTCTCTCTCTCTCTCTCTCCTTTCAAAAATCAACCAGTGCTTGGTGCGTGTGTCAATCAATTTTGTATCTTTTATTTCTTTTTTTTTTTCCAATTTGCGTATCGCGTTTATTTTATTTTGTTCTCTTAATATGAAACACGCTTATAACAAAGCCATCCACTAGAGTAGGGACACATCGAGGCGAGGCACATACCTGCCAACATTATAGTATCACTTGGGTATGAACAAAAGCATTCATCAATGCCAGTTGTGTCTATTATATCTTACTAGTGGTTGCTCTACTTACATGCATAGTGATGACATACTATTGCATCACAATGACAATGAAACACTCCTTCACCACAGAATGAGGCAGTGTGCATTAATCGGCCACACAAAATCACTTTGTTTTTTTGTTTGGCTGTAAAAACAGGAAAGAAAAAACTACATCTGGTCACGTGAATATAGCTAGATTCTAAAATTAGAATTTTGCAACAACATTTATATATATTACAGCCACTGCCATCCGAGGCAATAACGTGTTTGCTTTGGTTTGGTTTGGATTATTGCCAAAGTTTATATCATTCGATTAGGTATGTGAACACTAGGCGGACATTATTTTTGGTCATGTCAACTATGTGTAGTCAGTTTTCATCTCATACCTTTAACTGGACTTATCCAATATGTTTATTAACAGTCGACAAGCCTGCATTAGAAACCAGTATACATAGATTAATAGGTATTCAAGTGATAAATGATTTTCCGAGGGGTGAGTTGAGGTGTTGCAAGAATATCTATTAAACTGGTACTACCATTTCTATATTTATCTTTGTAAACTTCGTCTACGATAAGGAGAAAATCTATTGTCAAAAAAAAAAAAAAAAAAAATAAGATGAAATGTCCCTGGATTTTCTAACCTGGTGGTATTCAGAAGAACATTTTAGTGACTATTAACCACAAGAACCAATACTCGATACCTATTCTACCCTGTCTGATTGTTGATGCTCAACTGTCGATCATATCTCTCTCTCTCTCTCTCTGGTTTAAAATCTTCCAAGTTTGTTTACTTTTTTCGTCAATTTGTTGTGCTAAAAATGGAATATTTTACGCAACCAGTTTACGCCCTAATTTCCCAATTCGTCTAACTGAGCAAATATCAAAGGCACATTTAATTCCTACCTTCATGGTACCCAGTTTGATGCACACAACGCTACAATGATACCTATATTTCCCCTGCAACAATATCAGATTGGAACATAATTTAACTTACGCTGTTTGCTCGTTGGTGGAGGGGATTTTTGCAGCTAAGCAAAAAAAAAACACACAAAAAAAAAAAAGAAACCCAGATCATTCATTTCAAAGCAATTACGCAGATGAAGAATTATTATTCAGATTTATATAAATATGCTTAGCCCCATGTTTAAATAATACTTTTCACTAGTAATGTCTCTTCTTATCATATATATATATATATATTATCCTTGTAGATCTGCACTCTTATTAGATCAATTGCATTTATAGATCAATTATAGACATACATATTATGAGAGATTTAACCTACAATACTCCACAATTCAGTATAACCAATGAAAATGGAGAGCAAGAATTCCAATTTAATAGCAACAATCCATTCCTAACCCACCATGAAGGTTCAAGTAGTCATTCACTAAACGAATCACCCCCTACATCATTCAATTATGAACATGACCCACACTCACAGGAAACACTACCTGGATTCACCCCCATTGAATACTCAAATTCGCCTCCATCACAATACGCACCATTAGACGATGGATCCTCATACTCTCACGGTTCAATATATTCAAAGGGGTCATATTATTCAGAGCAGTCCTCCTCGTTATTATCAGACACCATAACTACTGCCACTCATGATAATGACCCATTTGGAGGCTATCCTGCTCTGGAATTCCCATTATATATGGATGAAGTAGAAGCAGACGATTACTTACACAACCCCGATCCAATTGCCGACGCAGAATATGAAAAACATAGGATGTGGCATGATTTGAAACATATGGATAGAAGATCCTTCTTCGCCCTTTTATCATTCATTGTGTTGTTTTTGGCTGCCATTAGTATATTTATCATATTCCCAATATTGACCTATACCACCTACAGGCCAGAATATAAACCTACACCCATCACCCAGAGTATACTTACGAATTATGAATACCCCATGTTGAGTGCGGTTAGACAAGCTTTGGTGGATCCAGATACACCCAAAGAATCTTTATTTTGGACGGCACAAAATGGAGATAAATGGCCATTGGTGTTTAGTGATGAATTCAACGCCGAAGGAAGAACTTTCTACGATGGTGATGACCAATTCTTCACTGCTCCGGATTTCCATTATGCCGCCACCAATGATTTGGAATGGTATGATCCCGATGCCGTAACTACCGCCAACGGTACTTTAAATCTTCGAATGGACGCATATAAGAATCATGATTTGTTCTATAGGAGTGGTATGCTCCAGTCTTGGAATAAATTCTGCTTCACACAGGGGAAAATTGAATTCTCAGTCAAATTACCTGGATATGGTTACATATCGGGATTATGGCCCGGGGTATGGACTATGGGTAACTTAGGGAGACCGGGATATTTAGCCACAACGGAAGGAGTATGGCCATATACGTATAGCACCTGTGACGCAGGCATAACTCCCAATCAATCATCCCCGGACGGGATATCCTACCTACCAGGACAAAGATTGAATTCTTGCACTTGTCCCGGAGAAGATCATCCTAACCCAGGTACAGGCAGAGGGGCGCCAGAAATCGACGCATTAGAGGCGGAAATTAGTGGGATTGGGAGAGCATCGCAGTCACTTCAGGTGGCGCCTTACGATATTTGGTATATGCCCGACTATGATTTCATTGCTATTCATAATGCTTCAGTTACGGTGATGAACACCTATGCTGGAGGACCATTCCAACAGGCGGTATCTGCCGTCACGATGTTGAATACCACCTGGTATGAATATGGTGATGGGTCGCGGAACTATCAGAAGTATGGGTTTGAATATTTAAATGATAAGAATTCAGGATATGTCACCTGGTTTGTGGGCGATGATCCTTCATTCACCGTGCATGCCAACGCCCTACATCCTAATGGGAACGTGGGACAGAGACAGATACCCATGGAGCCCATGGCCATAATTATGAATTTTGGTATTTCGAATAATTGGGCATATATAGATTGGAACAATCTTGTGTTTCCATCTACCATGAGAATTGATTATGTAAGAGTATATCAACCCAAGGGACAGGTGAACTTGGGTTGTGATCCTGCTGATTATCCTACTGCGAGTTATATTAAAAAGCACGAGAAGATTTATTATCATGCTAATATGACCAGATTTGAAGATTCGGGGTATGCTTTCCCCAAGAATAGATTGACTGGTTGTTAGATTTGGTGGGGTTTTTTTTTTTGCTTTTTTTTTAATTTTTTCATTTTTTAGATTATGTTTAATGGGTTTTTAATAGATGGTTAGGTGAAATGTTCTTTCTTTTTTTGTTTGTTTATTTATTAATTGAGAAGGGATCCCTTCGTTACATATAGATAATGCCATGATTTTTATCAGGATATATATCATTCAATTCCTCAATCTCTTGATCTAATGCAAAATTCCCCTGTGATAAATTAATGAAATTTATAATCCCTTGATTCACCATTCCAATCACAATTGTTTTATTCCCATGTTTCAATTTTTCATCTCGCAATTTAAGATACTTATTTCGAAGCTGGATATCTTCCGATAGGTTAGATTGTCTTTCTGCTTGTCTAGCTTGGCGTATTTCCTTCCTGGATAATGGCATGGTGTTCTTCTTTTTCTTCGAATTGACCATAGTTGGAACCGGTGATGATATTTTGGGAATAATTTGACTCTGTAAGGTGTGTATTTGTGCAAGTTTGAGAAATGCATTGGAATTCGAAGTATCCATGACGAAAAGTTGGAAATCTGGCGAAGGGGGTGATTTTTTAGAGAATGAATTGGTGGGTTTCCAAATATTGAACGTCATCTGGACATCGGTCGCGGGGTCCGAGGATATGGTCTCATTTTCCAATGATAATGATTGGTATATGTCTCTATAATTGAAATAATGCTTTGTTTTGTAATGTAGCGTGTGTCCTAGTGGATATGCTAGCATCCCCCATTCTCGAGCAATTGACTTCAAATAAGTATATCTCTCTTTCTCCAACCTTTCCTTGTTTGTAGTGCTGGTTTCATTAGTTGAGTTTCCCCCATACTCCTGAATGAGATAGCCCAATCGTTTCAAGTATGCGTATATCTGATACTTCGCCACAGATATGCCAGCTAAACAATATAAATATTCCAAATCAAGAGCTAGCAACTTCTTGTCCACCTCATATTGTTCTCCTTCACTATTAGTGCTCAAATATTGTTCATAATTTTCATTACCCAAGTAAACAACCATACTGCCTCTTTCTACCAAGTATACAGTCTCGTACGGATTCAAAACCAATCCTCCTTTAAGATATCCGAAATTCTCCGATTTCCCGACATCACGAAAATAATTCCCTTTAGCATGCGGTATATAACAATTCCCCGCTATTGGCCTCCAAATTCCCACCAATAACTGCTTGATATGATGACCTCTGACATTGGATAATGCCTCATACATAGCTTCCCGAGACTCTTGTAGGGCATTGATTTGGATATTGGTCCCATCGGGTTCGAATTCTTTTTCACCTCGTTTGGGAATTGCAGTGGTGGTGGTGGTGGAAGTAGAAGTTGTTGATTGTTTGTTTAAAAATTTCCAATCTTGTATTTCATCTTCTATATCATGGTTAGCATCTGATTTAGGAATTATCGCTTCGTCATCGGACATTGTTGTGGGAAGAGTAAGTGATGGAGATGAACTTTGATTATGGAGATGGGGGTTGAAAAAAAAAATATCCTATTCAAAAGATGCGGCCGATCTTGCCAAATTCCAAAAGAGGTGCCGCTGGAGCATTCAGTTTGGCAACTTTATCTAATGTTGACTAGGTTTCTCGACTTACAGCGAGTGAATTACATAGAACACCCGTATAGTCTCCGTTATTCCTTTTCCAGTTAAGGAATCACGGTATCTAGTAGTATAGGCGTCGTCATACCCTGATAAGGGTTGTAAAGGAAGCAACATCCAAACTTACATATACCATACCCAGTATGATCTCAGTATGGAAATGTGACAGGCAATGTACACGTTAGAGTAGTTTTATTCTCCTCAATTCGTTCTAAACAGGAAATATAGTCAGCAAGGTTCTCCCTTGGACCCACACCATAATCGAACCTGCAATAAATTTGCAGTAAATAATTGGGGAGTAAAATCGATCGGGTGCAGTTTGTTGGCCTCTCTCACACACACACAGACATTTTTTTTTTCTTTTCGATCTGGTGAACAATGAAGGTTTGTTTTAGAAGACGACCATCACATCTCTAGACTGACAGTTGAAGTGTGTGACAAATCATGACAGATAATCCAGTTACTTTTCAACAAGTGGTACGTTTCATACGCTAGTTACTTCTAGATTTGTTTTTTGTACTAGTATAATAGGTCACTGTTTACTGCTAATTAATAAACTCAATGAATGCTTACCAGTGATGAGTACAATTAAAGTTCATTTAATCCTAATTAACAACTGATGCAACCCTTATAACAATCTATGTTAATAATATTGACAATCAATGCATACTAATACCACGATAGGCCGAATCCATCTTGGACGACATGTTGACCAACATTGTCAAACAGCAAACATTAACCAACATAGCCAACCATATAAGCATAGAGAGAGAGACAGAAGGAAATCTTGATGAAAATTTCCCTCGTATTACCAATTTAGAAGTTGGTCTGGGATTGGATATATTTGGACAAGACAAGAGTAAATTAAAAGTGGCAGAGACTTCAAGATACTTCTCTTGTGAGAACTGTGGGCGTAAGATTGCTGGTGGGAGGTTTGCCTCGCATGTCAATAAGTGTTTGGAAAGAAAGAGAAAGTAGAGTATGTGACTGAGGGGGGGGGGAGGGGAGGTTATAGTGTGAGTGGGATAGACCCAGTGGGTGAACTTGGGGGGAGGAGAGGAGGTTATCATTGGGGTTATGCTCCACATAATGAAACGTTGTCACCAGTTTGGGTTAAAGGATAGAGGTGTATCGTATTATCCATGGATAATCATGGGGAATACCAATGGAGCCCGAACATATATGCAAACGAATATAAGCAAATGGATATAACAATGCGGATAATCAATGGCCAAGACGAAAGCTTTCAGAAAAGGTTAATAAATGCGCTAGTATATCCCCAAACATGCTCCCCCCTCCCACCTCCCCCTTATTAACTATCAATTGCTTCCCTCGTTAGTTTAAAGACCTCTGCATTGTTTAGCAAACTAGTGTGGATAATTTCTTGTCTAAGTTTGTTGGGGTTGGTTGCAACATTGGCCCCACCTCCCCTCATCTAGATTCCATCCATTCTACACACTCTCATCCCCCTTCGAGCAAAAAAAAAACCCACCACCGCATAATAGGAGTTTGTTCACCGATCCCATCGGCGTTATTGTTAACGGCACGGCCGAAATGTAGGCAACAATAACAAACTTGGATGGAGGACACGGAGGCAGAGCAGTCGCCGCCCAACCCCTCGAGGGAGAGAGACACGAAAACAGTTAGCCAAAAAGAGCAAAAAAAAACAAAATAAAAAAGAAAAAAGAAAAAACGCAAAAAGTAAATTTTGCGGGGAAACAGGGGGGGAGAACTTTGTTATGTTTGACTTAGCCTTTAATAGCCATGTATACCCGTGACTAGATAACAATAGATACATTGATGATCTCTTAAATTCTATTTTAGGGGCCACC
>JAJMHC010000103.1:0-21786 GCA_030582855.1 Hemisphaericaspora lyxosophila
ATAATCCTGAGAAATGTTGGAGAACTTATCACGAACGAATTCTAATGGAGATTTGGTTAAATCTAATTGATCGGCAGAATGTTGGGAATAGACACCCAATTTGATATGAGTGTGTTTAATCACTCTACCCTTTTGAGGTTGTAATTGACCTTGGAATAATTTTAATAAAGTGGATTTACCAACCCCATTTGGACCAACTAAAGCAACTCTAGAATCCATATCAATACCGATATCCAAGTGTTCATACAAATTATCTTCTGGGTTTCCAGAGTAGGAGAAGGACATATCATCGAAAGCTAACACTGGAGGGGGTAATTTTTCAACTTCTGGGAATCTAAAGGTGAAAACCTTATCTGGAACCACGGCTTGAATCAAACCATCGGCTTCCATCTTATCTAAAATCTTTTGTCTAGATTTAGCTTGCTTAACCAAGTTAGCATAAGTACCAGCTGATGCAATGAATTTTTTAATATGGGCAATTTCTTCTTGTTGTTTATTATATTGTTTCATTTGATTAGTTTCCAATTCAAGTCTAGTCTTAAGATAAGAATCGTAATTACCACCAAACATAGTTAATAACTTCATTCTCATATCAATCATATTGGTACAGACACCATTAAGGAAATCTTGGGAGTGGGAAACTAAAATTAAAATTCTGTCGAATCTCTTTAAATATTCTTCTAACCAAACACAGGCCCCTAAATCCAAATGGGCAGTAGGATCATCCAATAATAATAAAGTTGGCTTGACGAATAAGGCTTTAGCTAAAGCAACACGCATTCTCCAACCCCCAGACATATCCTTGGTCTTCTTGTTAATGGTAACTGAGTTGAAACCTAAACCAGTCAAGATAATAGCAGCTCTTGCTTCAAAAGTAGCGGGGTCCATTTCATCAATTTTTTCATAAATACCGTCTAATTGAGGACATTCTGGACCTTCATTGATAATAAGATCTTCAACCAAGTCTTCCAATCTCTTCATTTCGTGTTCAGCTTCTCTAACCACATATTCCAACGCAGAGAATTCAGTTGGTTCAGCTGGTTCATTCAACAAGTAAATATCAATAATGTCAGGTATAGGGAATTCTCTGGCAGCAATAGCCTTCATTAAAGTAGACTTACCACAACCGTTTTCACCTAATAAACCATATCTTCTACCATAATTCAATTCTAAAGTAGAATCTTGAATCAAGACCTTACCATGGAATAAAAGAGAAACAGAAGATAATTTAATATCTCTGGAAGTTTCTAAGGAAGCCAAAACACCGGTAGTGACTCTATCGGATATACCATGTTCATCTTCTTGTAATTTCATCTTGGCGATTTGAGTACTAGCATCTTCAACATCGGCTTCTTCAGCATCCTTAGCTATTTGCTTCTTAGTCTTCTTGGTAGTTTTACCTTCAGCAGACTTCTTAGCTTCTTTTTCTAAACGCTTTTGCTCTCTCTTGGCTTTTGATGCAGAAACAGACATATTCAATTAGTGTTAGTTATAAGTTATAAGAAGAACAAGAAGAAGAGAAAGGAACTTTAAAAAATTTTTTTTTTTTTTAGTTTTCTTCAATTGTTTAAAACTCAAAACGTTGGAAATTTTATTTATTTTTTTTTTTTCACTCATCGACTTTTCATTTCTTTTTTTTTGGCAGAGCAACAGAGAGAAGAGATACAATAGAATAGATTGATTAAGGTGACATCAACAGAATGTATGTGGATGGTGTATATATATTGAGCAATGGTGGAAATTATGACCTACTGGGGATCCATGTATCAATCATTCAAAGTAAACCTTAATGGAAACTTCTAGAATATACTAGATTATACTCTTATATGAACATGGGCCAGAGGAAAGAGAATCATTTCAAGTAAGGCAGATTAGGGAAAACTGGTCACGTGATACTATTGCCCCTTTGGGAAGGAACAACCCTGAAGTCCGTAAATTACCTAATCAATTTTAAGGTTAATGAAACAAACATAGGTCCTACACTTTAATATAGTTTCAAAGTCTACCAAGTATGGAGAATTAACTACCGGGTTGAATAGCGGACACTCCTATCTTGATTCCGAATGGCTGCAAGAGTCTATTATCAAGTGCTTGCCATAGGAAAAGCGGCACCGAACTGCAAAACATACAACCAACATAGCATCTGTCTCAGGTCTATCTATTCCTCCATATTCTGCCGAGTATAACTAGCATTGATACCTTCTAACTGAACTTTAACCCTTTGTGAATATCCTCTGCTGAAATTCCACTAAATCTTCTTATTTCTCTCTCCGTTTGTCTCTCTCCTTATTTCTCTCTCCTTATTTCTCTCTCCTTATTTCTCTTCATACAAAAGAAAAAAAAGCAAATCGCCGCCAAATTTTGCCATCAAA
Organism: Hemisphaericaspora lyxosophila; assembly: GCA_030582855.1. Lineage (NCBI taxonomy): Eukaryota > Fungi > Ascomycota > Pichiomycetes > Serinales > Debaryomycetaceae > Hemisphaericaspora > Hemisphaericaspora lyxosophila. The sequence continues at coordinate 2,373 of JAJMHC010000103.1, forward strand.
TCCCTTTCACCCCCAGAAAGAAAATCTGCAGTCAAAAGTGACAAGAAGCAGACAGCACCACTAATCAACTTCAATCAACACCCCCACGCACAAGAAAAAGAAACAGAAACAGACGTCATCAATTGTTTCTTTTTCTTTGTCAGATCTTCATATCACCCAATTATTATCACTGAAGAATATCAGGGGAAATTGGTTCATTTACGATAAGACCATTCTCCATTAGCTACCCTTTATCCCAATCATGTCTCCTTCAGATCAATTGAAGGGAAAACCAAAACAAGCCCCTAAAATAAATGTTGTTTCAGCTCCTATCCCAATCAAACCAACCATGTCTTCTATCCCTAGAGTCAGTTCACTGTTTCAAGTAAGACCGCAATTCTTTGATAGTGAATCTACTTTACGTTCTTTTACTCCCAATACTATAAATAAAGTGCATAAAGTTACCGCAAGAAGACCATCTTATGGGACAATCGTATCAACCAGAGAGCAACATTACAATTTAGATTATCCCAATGACCCCGATGAATTATCACACTTACAATTGGATCCCAAATCGAGGTTCTTTGCTAGGTCAAGACCAAGAACTTTGAATTTACCTAAAATGTTACCTTATAAAATCGAAAGTCCTCCTGAACAAGCAAAATTCTTGAGTCATATCGTCTCTCATCTTTATATTGCCATCAATACCCTCGACATCCAAGGTTCTCTTTCAGTTAGTGCTAAGGACTTGGCTGCTTTGAAAGATATATCTGGTTTATCTGATGTGGATTTAGCATTGGAAACAAACTTGTTTGAAATGAATTCGGCCGACTTACATACAGATGATGAATCAATGACAGAAACAGAATATGAAAATTCCGACAGTGAAGCTGAAGATGATGAAGACGAAGAAGGGGATGATGACGACGAAGAAGGTGACAAGGAAACTACCATTCAACATAAAAAGTCTCCAAAATCCGCTGCTGTGGTAGGGGTGAGAACCTGGACCCACGAATTGTTGGTTTGGCTCAAGATGAAGTATGATATGCCCATTAGTTTAAGATTGAGCTTAACTAGAGTCTATTATTCCATTTGTCTTTGTAGAGGCCAACATGTCAGTCTCAAAACCTATGTCAAAGTGTTTGAGTTATTATCTAAAGATCAATTGTTATTATATGATCAAGGATTGAGATTGCCTTGGGAAAACTTATACAAGGAATTAGAACACCACTTCCCGGCAATAGATTCAGGATTAGCACCATTTGAAAAGAAAGATCATAAACAGTTATTAAGGTTGGCGGCAAGAGCGTCTTTTTTCTTTGATAAGCAATGCTTACCAGAAATATTTCAAAGGTTTGGAAGTCAGTTTTCAATCACCAACTCATCTATGGTGGTGTCATCTATGGCCCTCTTGCCCGCATTGTTTACCCCAGAAGGTGAAGCTAATGAGCATGATATCCGTCACTATATTCACGCCTTGTTTTATATGTGGTTAAAGTTGAATCGGGTCCCTGGTTTTGATGCCCAAATCACCTCAAGATTAGGAGTATTTTCAATGTCAGCGTTTTCTCATTTAAATGATTATCCTTCATCAGCATCTTATTTAAAACTTGGAAAATTCGGTTTATATTCCAAAGATCAAATGGACTTTATGATCAATACATTAATCAATAGTTTGAGTATCATGGTTGAGAAATATTCCTCCATGAAATCTAAATATTTTCATGGATTTGCCTCAGCCATTATTTTCTCAATTAATGGTGACAGTGCATTAGAAGAAGGGGGAATCATCTATTATTTGAAGGTGTTGGTAAATGCTATCGAGAGTTATATTCATCCTTCTAATACCGGTGATTGGACAAGACCAATTTCTAAATTAGTCATTGCTTTAGTATATCAATTCCACAAGAGATACAATTCAGAAACGCAACAGGATGGATTTTATTATAATATTCCCGAGGAAGTTAAACTCTCAAGAGCAGTGGTTAAGGAATTTGTCTCGATTTTCTTACCTGTGGTTAAGATTGGTATTCAATCGAAGAAAGCAAATGCCACAGACGATTATCTTTCCACTTTACAGTTATTAGCATTCTTAGAACCTGAATTGGTTCTTGAAAATACCCTTTTGGACATTTATGAATCATTAGAAGGGGTTATTTCAACCCATCGAGTTTCAATTGCCCTTAGAGCTATTGATACCTTGTCGAGATTTTTGGTTTCAACTCCCATATACCGAGTACATGTCACCAGGTTATTGCTGTTGGTTTTACCAGGGGTTGATTCTAATGATTTAGAGAAAACCATTCAAACCTTGGAAGCAATTGCTTCTATTGCCAATTATGCTCCCATTTATGATTTAACTGGTGGAGAAGGTAATCCAACCCTTGCGTTGGAATTCACTCAAGATCATATTGAATATCTTAAACGTAAGACATATGAAGGTGATGACATTGAAGTATTCCAAGTCGATGAGCAAACGGAAATTGAAGCGTTGAAATCGTCAACTACAGTTTTTATCGACTTGTTGAAGAGTTTGGCTGAAAGATTAACCTTGTTGTTGGAAAATTTACCTGATCCTTCCAAAAGTAGTGGCATGGAACATGATTTAGCTACTTCATTGCCCAAGTTTTTTTATATCATCTTTGAATCTACATCTGATGATTTAATGAAGTATTTTGAGGAAGATTTCTTTGCTTTTACCTTCAATAATACCTATCATACCATTTCCCATGTTGTGGGTGAAATTGCAGGAGGAATAGTCAAGAGAGATCCAAAATGTTTTAAAAAGACCGCCAGAATCTATATTGAAAAAATTAAGGAAGAAATTGCAGAAAATGGTGCCGGTGATTCAAGAACTGGTGTTGATATTGCCCCTCGTGACCAAGCATTATATTGGAATTTAACTATCTTGAATGAGTGTATTGGAAATGCCGGCACCCAACTCGTGGGTATGGCTAAAGAATTCACTGAATTGTCATATTTCTTGATGGACAATGTCAGGGGTCCTGTTGTTTTCGTGAGTACGTTTTTGGTTAATCAGGTTTTACAATCCGTTTCCAAGATTAGAATTATGGAATGTAAATTAATTGCCCCTGAATACGAGAAGAAATATGGCGTTACTGAAAAATGTTGGGGTGGATTTTGGAATAAACCAGAAAGATTCTCACCAGAGAATACTAACTTTGAATGGTTTATCCCTACTGAGAAGGAAGCTTCATTTGCTATTGATTTTTTCAGTGGTCATGTAACTAAAGGATTAGAAAACATTACCAAGTTGATGAATGAATTTGATGGAGAAGAAACTAAAGATGTTAAATCGTCTATAAAGGTAACCGATGAATTACGGATGAATTTATTATATTTGGCCTATTCATTATCTGGAGTTTCATATTTACTAGATCCATGTTTTGAAGAAGATATTCCTAAATTGACTTCGGCAACCGAATCAATTCAACAACGGTTATTATTATTAAAAAGAATTAGAGCCATTAAAGGTGTGTCTACTCAGAAAGATGTCCTGTATGATGAGAATGCATCAGAGAATATGGCGAGAATTATGAATGATTTAAGTAATGATGATTTAATCGATTATATGGTTGAATTTGACAAGATTAATGAGTATTTGAATGAACAAGATGATCAAGAGCACGATATTCATAATGGTACAGTTCACGATAAGGACGATATGGATGACGTACATCCTTCAAAGGCTACTCCAGAGTCATTTGGTCATTTACTTTCGAAATTTTCAGGCCATTCCATACCCATCAGTAGACCTGACTCTGTTGCTCCAGGGTTTGATGAATCCGGTAGAGAGACTCCACAAATTGATGGTGTTCATATGTCAAGTATGAACCCTGCCATCACGTTTAGAGAAAGAAGTTTATACACTTCCAACTATTTCTTTGGTAATGATATGGAACATCGTGAATTTAGAGATTTATATTTGAAAATCCACAAGACTAGACATTTGATTGGAAGAAGTTTACATATCATTTACAAATTCTTAGTTGACAATTTTAAAGACAATACCAAGGTATTCAAGAATTTCTTATACGTGGTTAATATATGGTTTTCTAATGTTGGTAGAGAAAGAACCCTTGATCCAAGTCATGCCAGGATCAGTTATGGATATGTTAGTTATATTCAAACCATCAATAGAATAAGGAAGCCATTTACCAGAATCGCAGTGGGAGCAAGATTAGAAGCGTATCACCTGTTTAGAGTGGCATTACACGCTACTTCTAGAACAGAAACTAATTTGGATAAGATATTATTAGAGGATGTAGTTAAGTTGTCAATTTCCACCTATTCCAGTATTGCCCAAAATGCCCAAGGTATCTTAATTGACGGAATGAAGAGGTTGAATGGGTCGTACAATTTGATTATCAAGTCTGCCTTCAAATACTTGGGTAAAGCATTAGAAGCAGGCGATCATAAAAAGATTGAAAGTGGATTGAGTATCTTTACACTTCGAAAGATTAGATCTAAAGTTCAAAATGATTTCTTTAACGTTCAAAAGTACGTTGATTTATTACATCGTTGTTTGGCGATTGATAATATTGAAGTTCATAATATCGCTCAATCATTATTTACCGGTATAACCAAGGGTATTACTCCACCAAGTAGTGTTTGCATCATTGATCTCGATTCGATAGATACAATCAGACCACCTGATCAATTCATTGATTTGGAAATCAAGGCAGTTAAAATGGCCAAGGAAAAGAAGAGAAAGCTCTATTTTGAAAAGTTGGAAAAGTTACAAGAAAGCATATTAGAACATGAAAAGAGTAACAGTCATTGGAAGACCACCTTATTGAATATTGACTTGGTGGTCAATATCCAATCTTATTTGGAAGTTAGTACCAGAGGTGATGTGCTTCAGCTATTAGCCAGAGCCGCTTCGATTGAACATCCTACTATTTCTCGTCTTGCATTGAAAAGTATGACTAGAATCATTAATAAATTAGCAATTCTTCATGGATTTGAATATGACTTTGAAAAGGCATATGATTTATACTACACTCCAAAGAACTTGAAGTTGATTGATACAAAACCACACGACGGGGTTTCATATACAAAGACGTGGAAAGATGAAATGAAGAATACCGAACATCCAAGCTTCTTTGTTGATCATAAGGCAAATACCGGGTGGTTATTTTGGAATGATTCTATGTTGGCACTTTCCCAAGAACCATTCTACAAACTTGACTTGCACAAGAATGATTTGGAAGCATTGTTAGGTTTTACCAAGTTTATCAGCAGAGATTGGTTCCTTAGAATCGTTAAGTTATGGGTTACTGACAATGACGCAAATTCTGCTTTCCAGGGTACTGATGTGTATGTAACGTCAGCACTAGTTCTTTTATTATCTAATGGATATACCCCAAACTTCTCCTTTGATGATTTGATCAGTGTTGTTGACGCAATTTATGTTTCTGACGACAAGAGTGCTCATATTGTAACATGTGAAATATTAGCTGGGATTTTGTTAGGGTCTAAATTTATGAGTCCTGAATATGCAACTAAACGTGATGATTTTGTTTGTGGCTATCTAAGAAAGGTTCTCAATCACGATTTATCCCCAGATACAATGGGTATTTGGAACATTTTCGCCTGGTGGCTCCCTACACACATCGATTGCAGAAGATTCCCCAGGATTTTAAATGAGATTATTGGCTTCCAAATTGATCCAACTTCAGATTCAGCATTCAGAGAGTCAACTAGAGTAAGCTATATCAGATCCACTGTATCTTCTATTTCATGGAGTATTCCTGATCCTGACTCACTTGTGGAATTATGTATTATGAACATTAATCATAGGTATGCCGCAGTTAGATCTCAAATTGGTACGTTAATGGCAGTTTTATCGTTCCCTTATTATGCAGAAAATTTTGCAAGTAGCAAAGAATTTGTTAAACGTACCAATGACCAGTCTGGATTAATGTTATATGACGACAGCGATGCTGGTAAGTTATTGAATTTGGTCCCCAATTTATTCAATCAAATTGAAACTTGGAGAAGAGAAGTTTTGGATTTAACCCCTCAAGAAATCTTGAAGACCAATTACATATATACTGCAACCACTGTTTTGACATGGTTAAGACAAGAATTAAACACTAGTATTGCTGTGTTATTTGGAAAGCATGTCACTACACATCTTGTCCCATTCTTGCTTGAATTGATAAATTTGAAAGAGGTTTGTCAGTTAGGAAACATTGACCCAATTACTGTCTTGAAGAAAGTATCACAAATTCCATTCGCCGGACAGCATTTGGAGGAGGTAGTTTCAATGTTGGAAGATTATTCCAAGAAAGACTTGAATCTTGTCCAAACAATCGTTATGGGTGAATTTACAGAAACGGTTTTTTTCAAGAATCTTTTCCACTTGACATCAGAACAAAGAGCAAGGGTTGTGAGCTTGACAAACGGGTTGTTATATCATAAGCACGTTGGTGTTAGAGAGGCTGCTGCATCTACATTATCAGGTTTGATTCATATTTCCCCTCCGGATGAAGTCGAGGAATTAGTTGTCAAGTATAGCCAATCATACGGAAAGAAATTAGATCATATCAGAAAGATTCATAGAAAATCTAATCACAAAAACATCAAGCAAGAAGATATTATCATCTTGCATGGGGCTACTTTAGGACTCGGCGCTTTGGTGCATGCTTTCGCATTTTCATCGCCTCCACCTAAATGGATACCTGGAATCTTGACTAGTTTGGCAAACAAGTGTACTGGTGTTCCTGGATTAGTTGGTAAGACTGCCAAGGAGACATTAGGCAAGTTCAAAAAGACCAGACAAGATAGTTGGCATATAGATAGCAAGGTCTTTAGTGAAGAGCAGATACAAGATCTAGAAGGGGTGCTTTGGAAGAGTTATTTCATTTGATTATTTTTTTATATTTATTAATTTTCCAGTATAATTATTATAGACATTTTTATAGGGAACACAAAAAAAGAAAATAAATTTTACCATTTACTTCAAATACATTTATATTAGATATTACAATGAAACAAATATATATATTATACGGAAATCCACTTATGGGGACAAATTGCTGACTTCAAACAAAAAATTGGAATAGCTCATAACGGCAGTTCCGGAAAAGTCTTTGTCATACTTCTTAAATATCGTGGTCAACTTTCTTAAATAGACCAACAACTCAATAAATGAGTCAAACTTCAAGCTTCCAACTCCACCATCGTTTTTAAAACTGTACTTCAGGAAGAAATTTAAAACAAGGTCCGTGTCTAATTTATACCCGATCTTTTCTAAGATTTTTTGAAATTCTCCAAATGAAATATCACCAGATTTATCAATATCTGCCTTTATAAATAATTTCTTATATGAAGATAAATAATTCCACAAGGCTACAAATTGTTCAAAATTCAAAACCTTATTATTTGTATCAAACAAATTAATCATTAAATTGATAGTAGAATCTTTAAATCTTGTACGATCAAAATTTAATAATGCAAAGGATAATTCGTTTGCTGATATTTTCCCGGAATGACTTATATCTACCTTTTCAAACACACTTCTTAATTCCATTTCCAGTGTTTTAGATGAAGAACCCTTCTCCGGTAAAGATTCTCTGGACCTGTTGACAGATAGAGGAGGAGATGTCACGTTTGGCGCTCTTCTGCCCCTCAAAGAACTATTCGCGTCGTTCTGATAAACCTCTTGACTTTGTTGGTAGTGTTGTTGGGGTCGCTGTTGTTGCTGTTGCTGTTGTTGTTGTAGTTGTTGTGGTGGTGGTATTGATGCTTGTGGAAAACTGGCCAGTCTCCCTTGGTGTGTGTGGTAACTTGCACTGACAGGTGGCTGCTGATAAGCTTGAGAGTTTTGGTATACAGGAGTTTGTGGTCGTTGCTGGTGATATTGTTGTTGAGGTTGAGGTGGAGGAGGAGGAGCTTGTGCTTGGTATTGTGGCTGACCATATGAATGTTGATCACGACCTGGTTGATGACCATGAGAAGATTGTGAATTATAAAACTCGGCAGGGCTTGGTGCATAGCCTTGAGCTATACGAGCCGGTTGATTTTGCTGAAACGATTGACCTGAATGACTACTACTACTACTCCTACCTTGTGGTGGTGGTGGTCTACCATTTTGGACATGCTTCCGCCCTTGGTTGTGAGGAGGTGGCGACAGAGCATATGTGGCCTGCTGAGGCGTGGGGAACAGTGGCAAGTCGTTCATAGGCATGATGAATTTAGATGTATATTCCTATTCTCACAATTAGACTTGGCAAAACTAGTAATGGAATGATAATCAACTTGAAGAATGATAATCAACTTTCCTAAATCCCAATAATCTTCCCCAAAAAAAAAAAAAAAAAAAAAAAAAAAAAAAAAAAAAAACATAAGAAAAAAAAGAGTAAGAGTAAAAAGTGTGAAGTGTGTGCCCAGGTAAAAATAGAAGCGAGAAATGCCAACAATAGATTTTTACGCAGTCACGTGATACATTTTATCAACAAATAGAAATCCCTCGAGATACTACCCCATGCATCAACTCCTCATTGAAACTTCCAATTTACAACCGATTGTATAGGGAAGATGTCACAAAGAGTAAGAAGTGATTGATGATATTACCCAGAGTAATAAAATTCAATTTGTATACCTCTCAGCCTATAAAACATACGCTATAAAACCTACGCTATGTCAAAAAAAAAAGAAATGTGCTATAAATGATATAAGGGGTTGGAGGTGGGGGGCTGATCAAACTGATGGTGGATGCAAAAAAAAAAGTAGTCATTTATTTTACCAATTTTCTCAAGAGTTCCAAGATTTCAATAAAACAATCAAACTTTAAACATCCAGCACCTCCATTTTCTTTATGACTATAGCGGAGGAAAAGATCTAAGATTATGTCAATGTCCAAGTGAAATTCTATTTGATCCAAAATCCGCATAAACTCACCGAATGATATATTTCCAGACATATTGATATCTGCCTGAATGAATAGCTTCCTGTAAGTGAGTAAGTATTCCCACAACTCAACAAATTGACTGAAGTTTAAGTGTCTTGTTTCCCTTGAACCAAACAAATGAACCAAAAGTCCAATTGTGGAGCTATGGAAGTTGGTTTTATCAAAGTTGGAGAGAGCATTTGATAATTCTCGAGGAGATATTTTTCCAGATTTGTTGGTATCGACACTATCAAAGAGTTCTCTTAGATCAAGTTCTTGAACAGCAACCCTTCTTTCAGGTTCTTTTTGTTTCACCTTTTCTGGCTTCACTTGCACTGGTGTTTGCTGATACAACAAGTAGGTGTGACAAGATTGATTTCCTGCAAATTCAAATGGTACTAAGTTAACGGGTTGTTCCTTCCCAGGATCGCCTTGTTGGAATATCTGGACAGGCTTTGATGGAATGTTTGGGTCAGCAATCGTATAAAGTACTTTTGGAGGAGCTTGAAACAGGACCTTGACCGGTTTACTGCTTGTCGATTGAGTTATGTCAACAGTATCTCCAGGACTAGGGAACATCGGCAACTCGTTTTTTGACATCATTGGATATATGGACGAAAAACCAGTCTTGATATTATACATTTGAAAACTCCCCCTCTCTCCGCCTTTTTTTTTCAAGCAATGTGGTTAACCTTAATTATATAAATGTGCAAAAAATTTACCCGAATTCAAAATTTGAGTTCACCGCCGCCTCGTTGTCAAGCGGCGACTATGCAACCGGCGTAGAGAGTTCTTTAACAACTCAATTGGAGGCCCATCTCTTGAGTACAGTTTTTTTTTTGTGAATATCAATGCTCGCCAGTCAATGACGGATATGTATAAGTATGTTATTGTAGGTTTAGAGCAAAAAGAAAAAGTGGTGGAGTATCCAGAAGTAGAGAGTGAAAAAAAAAGTTGACATTGCAACCGATAGGCCAGGACGAATACCTACACTGCCCTTGGGGGGTTTTTCTTTAATCTCATTTATCCAAAAACAGTTGTGCAATACACGTAATATGCTAAACACCATCTGGAAATGTCTATACTCCAAAGGTACTATCTGACAGTCCTTGAGTCTACTTTATTGTTGTCCTCTCCTCTTCAAATTCCCCCTCTCTCTACACTTCAACGTCAACTTTGATATTATACAAATAAACCTTTTTTTTATATATATTAGAAGTTATAAATGGGGATTCTCTTTTTCCAAAGTGGATGGAAAAAGAAAACAGATAGAAAGCAATCACTATTAATAACTGCCATTTTGAAAAAGAACATAAATAAAACTAATCAACACTCGTACACAAAGTCGGCAAAAGTATGAAATATTAAATTCAACCATAACAAATGATATATAATAAAAATACACTGTTGAATATCCCTCTTAAACCCACAACGTGCTTGGAATCATTTAATTTAATCTCTGGCTCTTCTTCTGTAACCATCAGATGGACCTCTTCTTGGGGCACCACCTCTGGATGGTCTTGCTCTTTCAGCTGGAGCTTGCTTCAATCTGGTTAATGGTAAGATACCTTCTGGGATGTTTAATTCGGTTCTTAAGAATTCAACACCTTCATCAGTTAAGGTATAGTAGTAATATTGCCATGAGAATTGGGTCTTGACGTAACCTTTAGAGGTTAAGGATTGTAAAGCCTTGATGACGAACAAGTTTCTGGTGTCAATTTCATCGTGCTTTGGTTGGTTGAAGTCCTTCTTGGCAACAACGACACCTTCTATAGAATGTGTTAGTAAATCAAAAATCCTGGTATATGTCTGAGATATTTTTTTAATTCGATAGCTGGCATGTAGATTCCTTTTTTTGTTACAGGGAGGTATAGGTTGGAGGTTCTTATTGGTTGACCTGAATATTTCTGATAGCTTTGACTGATTTCAAAAGTTTCTTATTTTTATTGATACTTGAAGGCTTGGTAGTTGTATTTAACCTATAGGAGTTTACATATTAGTCTGAATATAGGTATTTTTATAGTTGTGTCAATATATGGTACATTTTCCATCTCTAGTGGGTCACATAAAGACTTTTTCTCTCTCCCTCTCTCTCTATGTCATTGAAAAATTATCCATCTATGCTCCAAACTATCTGTTCAAAATCTCTCGTTCTCTTCTTTTCATATGTTACATACCTTGGAAGAGGTATTGGTGGATCTTCTTTCTTTCTTCTCTTGGAATAAGCATGATTAATACTATAAGACTCTGATGATTCTATGTAATCTAAAAGAAAGGGTAAAAAATTCTTTAATAGGTTTTTTTTTCCACTAAGGTGGAATTAATTTTTCTTTCACTGCGATTGAACCTTGACACTATGCAGGAGGTTTTGTTACGCTCTCTGCTGTGGTGCCCATACAACCACTGGATTACATAATCTGCGGTTACAGTTTTTTTTTTTTTCTGCTGCTTAAAATTTAATTCTTGCTCTGCAACTTTTTATTATGTGCAAGCTCTTACTCGGATTGAAAAAAAAAAGATTGCAAAATAAACAAAAATGCACGTGATTAATTAGGGCTTGAGCCCTAATATGATTTTCCCCGGTTATGAGACTATTAATTTGTCTCGCGTCTAGGAAACAATAATGGTCTTATTCATCGTCTATAAGCATACAAAGGTAATTATAATACAAAGTATAGTGAATATTCTTTTTTTTTTTGTTTTTGTTATGAAAACAGATGACATTAAATTATTAAACTATTAAATTATGAAGGAGAAATACTATACAGGTTTTTATTATTAGAAGGTTGGTTGAGATTCTGGTTTAGATTTCTTGGTAAATCTCGCGATACTTTGAGCGATGTAACCCTTTAAAGAATCACTTTGTTCTTCCTTTTCGACTTTTTCGTTACTCTGTTCATCTCCTAACTTATGATCTCTCAAGAAGAAACCAGCAATGATCATTGGAGCACAGAAAATTAATGCAATCATGATTAAAAGCCTTTGAACATCACGATAAGCAAGAACGACTTGTTGTCTTTCAACGGTATCCCAAGCATAAGTAGCAATAAAAGTATATGGATCACCATAGACAGAAGTGGCCAAAGTAGAGTTACCAGTATGTTCCAAGATCTTGTCGTATAAACGTTGAGACCAAACGGCACCAGCAATAGAAGCACCAACAGCCGAACCGATTCTGTAGACAGTTAAACCTAAAGAAATAATAACAGCCATATGTTCATGGGTAGTACAACTTTGTAAAGAAACGTTGACGGGATATGAGAAGAAAGTAGTACCGAAACCCAATAAACAAACACCGGCAATAATACCTCCATATGAAGAAGTACCAGATCTGAAATGGAAAAGGAGACCTAAGGCAAGCATCCACATACAACATCCAAAGATAATGAATCCTTTCAACTTCTTCCACTTAACAATGAATAAACCAAAGAAGAAACCAGCAACAACGGAAACGAATGAACTTAAAGAAGTAATTCTGGTGGCAGACTTCATAGTTTGGTTAACGGCAACAAGCAAAACAGTATAAAGGTAGGTAGATTCAATGGAACTAATGAAGTTCAACAAGAAGGAGATGGCTAAGGCAGACCAAATACCACGATCCTTTAATAATGAGAAAGGAGCAACTGGATGTCTGGCACCCCAAGATTCCCAACAGACAAACACAGGTAACAAAATAGCACCAACAACAATGGGAGCAATGATATAACCTTGTTTCCATTTGGTGCTAATACCACCAGCAAGGGTTAATGGAACTAAAAGACAACCTAAACTAACAATCAAGAGTAATAAACCAATAATATCCAATTGCCAGAATAAGTACTTGGTGAAACCCCACCATCCTAATTCTTGGAATTTAGTTTCCCTTTGCTTGAAGGTTTTCCACTCTTCGGTTTTACCAGCCATCCATCTCATGTGGAGCATACATCCGATCATTGGAAGACAGGCCAAGGGGAAAATAAAAGCCCACATACCAACACCCCATTTCCAGTTGGTACCAACAGCAGCAGTAACATTACCAGAAATCCAAGTATTAATGATGAATGGGAAGGTTGGAACGAACAAATAGAACAAACGCCATTTTAAAGTGGAGAAATCAGCCAAGATACACATGACAATAAGAATAACACCAGTGTACCCAATTTGGTATAAAATAGAACCAGCAGCATACTTTTGAACATTAGTTGCTTGTGATTCAATGATGGTACCAACAACGTAAAATACAATAGAAACAAGGAAAATTTCCAAACGACCAAACACATCTGAAAGTCTAGCATAGACAGGTTGACAAGCAGCACCAGCGACAGAAGTAACGACAGCAACAGTTGTTAATAAGGAATGTTCAGCATAAGAAGCAGTGGCGTATGCGGTATAAACCCAACGAGTAGCACCATCTAACCCATAGGCATAACCAACAATGAAAGCAGAAACTAATAAAAGGACATGGTACCATTTGTTATCATTCCACTGAGCAGCCAAGATTTCAGCTTTTCTAACACCAATGGATTTTTCTTCGGATTCAGACTCAGTATCGGAAATCTTTTGATCAGATTCGTCATCAAGAGAATGCTTCTTATTGATATAATCTTGTTCATCTTTGAGAGCCACGGTGACATCGTTAGAAGATGCACGTTCAATGCTATCTCTTTGTGTATCACTCATATTGAAGTTGATATTCTTTGGATAATGGTAGACTGATCAAACATTTGACCAAAGCACAGAGTGATCTTGGTGAATATTTATAGTTTTTTTTTTTTGACCCATTATCAGTTCCATCGCAAGTCAGATCTTACGGGTTTAAAAAATAATTTATTTTAAAAAATAAAAAATAATATTTTGTGGCTAATGTTCCGGAAGAGCATTTAATTACTGCTTTTCTCTTGGCCCTTAAAGAAGATCCACAGGCTAGCCTTGAGGTGAAATCGGAAATGGAGAACGGTGCAGGAATTGTATGACCATCCAAGAAAATTTGAATACGTCCCTTTTTTTTTGCAAGATCCCTTAGTCAATGTACTTTATAATTCATAAGGGGGGGTTCCTATTGTAATGCAAAAACTCTGTTCATTTATCATTTCAATCTTGTCAAATGAAAATCGTATCTGCCTCCCTAGTTATCTAACAAAGCGAATCGGATCTTGTTACCTTTTGGAACTGCAAGCCTTCATATCACTGGTAAATATTTTCCTTGGCCAGCTTCCATTGTTACTCAGGGTACTTTTCTCTAATTCGCTGGATTTATGCCACAAAAATTATTTTTTGAATTATAGGAATACGGCAATTTTATGCTTGTCATTATGATTTTTTTTTTTAAGCCATCCCAGAATCAAAATCAGATAATTTTGATCAAAAATAAACGGGCCTCCTGACGAGAAAAAAAAAAGAGGATGGATTACGACAAACTTGACAATGAAGCAGGTCTGTCAATTGAGCGCAATGTGGGAAGAAAGGATGTATGGTGTAGGCAAAGTTTGGTTAAATTGAATGAAACTTTTCAGTCGAAAGTAACCCAAGCAGTGCTGTAATAGCCATGGTGAAATACAGGGGAGCAATTAAGAGCAAAAATAAGCACGCCTTTTGGGTTTTGCTCTTCGTGTAGGTGACCTGATTTTGCCAACAACCCAGATTCTTTACCAGCTGCATTGAATATTCACCCGGCTGTTGACATTGTAACCATTGGGTTTGGCTGTGAGTTACGAATACCCGAATACACAATGCCATTTCAAGGAATCTTTGTATGTAGACATATGTGGATACAATGGACTTGAACCTATCACCGAGTGAAAATATCGCACTAAATTTTAGACAAGTTTTTGTGGCACATTAATCCTGAAAGGGGATGAAGTTACGATTTTCTTGGCTTTGTTAAAGTTTTACTAAATAAAAGCATAGCCACGAGATTTATTTATACTTTTACATTTCCTCATAGTTGTAGAAATTGCCATTGTAAGTTGAATTCTAGGGATCATTGGCTATAATTTGGTCATTTACTGATGGAATTGATAAATTCATTTCACCGAAGAAGCGAAGCAAAAAAAAAAAAAAAAAAAAAAAAAAAAAAAAAAAAAAAAAAAAGAAAAAAAGAACTGAAATCAGCGCAAACTAACAAAATTATTTTTCAATTAAAAATTTTTTTTGTGTTCAAATATTTTTAAGATCTGATAATTATTTTTTTTTTTTTGGTTTCCCATCTGATAAAAACTTTTAAGAAAATGCTCAATTTCCAATTGGGGACAACTTACGAAAAGCTTGGTATATGATGAGAAACGCCGTATGTCACACCAAATTGAGATGACTAAAATATTTGTAATGGCCATTATGCCACAATTCGTATATATATGGGAAATTGCATTTAGTTACCATTTTAAAAGGAGCATACTCCCTGTTATTAAATCCTGGAATTATGTATATTCCTCAACATTGGAAATATCTATCATTGGGTGGGTGAAAAGAAACACCCATTGTGTGGACTATATAAAAAGAAAATATCCTGAAATAATTTTATGAATTACTATGGGAACCAAGTATGACGTTGGATTTCTTGGAAAAACAGTTAGACGTAGTCTAATTACGGACTACCTGCATCCACCTCCACCCCTCCACTCTTATTCTGTTTGTTATTGGTTCTTCTTTATTTATTTTTTTTTTTTTAAATTTCTCTATGAAACTTTCACTAGCATTTATCCGGATTCAAATTATTCTCCCAAAGGTACTTGCCGTACATTTCCTTCTCTTGGGCCATGGTTCACGACTATTTCCCCGATAGTTATCTAAAAACTCCTAACCCCAAATATGCTAATAAATAGAAGAATGGCTTGTCATGCTTTGGCTAGATCTCTTGATCTTGTCTCCTGGTTTGACTTGTATTTATCAAGAGTGTCGAGTGGCTCATATTTTACTACAAAAGTCTCTACTTGTTACCTTGCCTTAAACCAAACCATCACGTACATTAATAACCAGAAAAGAAAGAAAAAAACATAAACACCAATCATAAAAAAAAAAAGTATGCAAATATATAATGCCACTAAATTAACACCAGACCCTATACCATCTGATATAGAATGGCTTTTCAGCCAATGCTGCTCTTTCTTCAGCCAATTCTTGTTGTAAGACATCCAAATCAAGATTGGCTCTTCCCGTATCAACATCTATATCCTTGGCTCTGATGAACATCCTGGCACTCTTCTTCCAGATTTTATAACCTAACCAAGAAACAACAATAACCGGGAATCCTAAATATGACAAAAAGAAATCATAAGCGCTGGGTTTTCCACCCAATGGGAAAATAGCAATCCAGAATTGTGCAACCAACACCAAGATATTAATAAGGAAACCATAATAGGACCCCCATACGCCACATTGAGAAGTATATGACAATTCATTCAAAGATCTATTCTGAGCAGACATGGCACTTCTAAATCTAATATGACTCAAATTGATAGACAACCAGGTGAAAATGGAACTCAAACCAGAAAGAGCCAATAACCAATTGAACGCCTCAACTTGTCTATCACTGGCGGCGATAAGGGCGAAGAGACCAAATACATCAGTGAT
Organism: Hemisphaericaspora lyxosophila; assembly: GCA_030582855.1. NCBI lineage: Eukaryota > Fungi > Ascomycota > Pichiomycetes > Serinales > Debaryomycetaceae > Hemisphaericaspora > Hemisphaericaspora lyxosophila. The sequence continues at coordinate 18,817 of JAJMHC010000103.1, forward strand.
TAAAATAGCAACCAATGGTCTTCCTTTTCTATCAACATATCCGGCCCATTTGGGTGCCATTCCTTGTTCAGCAAGTGAGTTTAATGATCTTGATGTGGCATAAACCGAAGCATTACCAACTGATAAAACGGCAATCAAAATAACTGCATTGATGACACTTGGCAAGCCTTTGATACCTCCATTAACGATAGCAATGACGAATGGAGAAGCAGTAATATCCACACTACTTTGACCAATTAATCTATCATCATCATAAGCCACCAAACTGCCAACCATTACTAATGAAACTAAGTAGAAGATGCAAATTCTCCAAAATACTTGTTTAATGGCCTTGGGGAGGGTCTTTCTAGGATTGGCGGTTTCCGCGGCAGTTAAACCAATCATTTCCGTACCACCATAACTGAAGGCAGCAGTAACTAAACAAGAACAAACCCCTTTGAATCCATGGGCAAACGGCCCTGGGGTTCTCCAATTTACACCACCAATGAATTCACGGGTTGGACCACCACCACAGATGAGAACAATGCTGACGATAATGAAACCGACAACGGCCAATACTTTAATCAATGAAAATATAAACTCAGCTTCTCCGTAACCTTCAACCCCCAATAAGGTAATGGCAACAATAAACACCCAAAATATAATCACGAAAACATCCGAATTAATAGAAGAGTTCCAGTACTTGATGGTGATTGAACCAGCAACTAACTCCAATGGCAATAAAACAAAGAATTGCATGAAATAATTCCAACCCACAGCAAACCCCACCGCGGGTTCGATGAACCTAGATGCATAAAGGTTAAACCCACCACTAACAGGAAAGGTAACTGCCAATTCTCCTAAACCTTGCATAGTTGCGAAAACGGCAGTGGCGGTGATTGTCCAGGCAATCATAATACCAGCAGGACCACCTTGAGCTAACGCACCACCGGTACCAACAAACAACCCCGTCCCCAATTGATGATCCAATTGAGATCATTTGTAAGTGTCGAGATTTCAACTTTCTACTTAAATTGGAATTGGCTGAATTGATATTTATTCTTTCCCAATCAGTCAATTCTTCTCCGTCCTTAACTCTCTGGCTTGTTAATGTATCTGTTGGAATGGCAGGCTTGAACGAGTCTTTAACCCAAGTCCAAAATCTTACCTTTTCTTGGCTTTGAGAGGATTCAAAAATTGTTTTCAAATCATCGCATGACGATGACTTGTTGCTCTGCTTATCTGAATCCATGTTTATCGTACTATAATGGGAGAAGAGGAATTGATAAAATCTACAATGAAAATTTTCATGATGGGATATGCTGGTGTATTTAAATCATCGCTGTGACATCATACAATTGCAACAAATGGAACAATACCACCGCCTGAAATTTTTCCAGATGGGGGGGGGGGAGGGATTTCTGACTGATTTATAGTATTTCAAAGGGCATTGGAAAATAATTATGACTCATGATTCGAATAGTGGCCTAAAACCCACCTAATACAAACCTCAGCTGATAATTTCACGCATCACACATTACAACTAAAAGCGGCATTGGGGGTTTTTCAAGCATCATTTTTTCTGGCATCTTAGACCCAACCAGGACAAATTGGGAAATGTGCCTCGCTAATCGTTACTCTTTTCGCGTGTAAGTTTTTCGTTTTCTGGCGCTTCTTGACAGCAAAAAGCTGTTGTTTGACCAAGGAGAATATTCAGTGCGATCCGCAGAATAGCCCTGTCATCGAATCCGTTATTTACTTTTGTGGATTTGCTCCATTTTTACAAGAAGAATTATTGACACTGGTTATTCCAGGGTTGAGGGGTGCTGTTGCTGTTAGCTGCCTACAAGAGTTTTCAAGGCTGACAATCCTAGAGACTACACACTTCAACAATTCATTACTCTCTTGTAGATCCTTGGTTTGTGATTCTGCTTGTTTCAATAACTTGGGGGGGGGGGGTATACTTCCAATAGTCCCCATTTCATTGTAAACAATTCAAAAATTCCAGAAGACTCTCAATTTTTTTTCAGATTGCCATCGATGCATGGATGTTAATATTTACCTTCCACATAGGATAAATGCTTTCCAAATAGGATAATTTATGACTACCTCACGAATTATAAACCTTGCATTCGAAAGGTAAAGTCTAATGAAAAAGACTGTAAAGACTCATTTTTTTTTTTGAAGTTATTTCTTCTGAATATACTCCTCCACAAGATAATGCCAATTTGTTATTTCCTTTTTTTAAACTATATATAACACAATTAAAATATGTTGAATATCGTTAAAAATTACACATGCAGTTATCAGTTGTGAACCTCTGAGTATTGGTTGCAAAAAAAAAATTCAAACAAAATGTTTCCAAAAATTTTAAACGAAAACTTCAAACCATTTTTAAAATCTCAACATTGATTTAACTGCCACTCAAAAAAAGCTACAAAGTATAATTTATCACCTAAAACATCCACCCAAGTGGAATACACCTTCATGTAACTGAATTTAAAAGATTAAAATCAATTATGAAAATTAACTGAAATCACGTGATACACCAAAGCTCCCCCCTGGGATGGAAAAGTTACCCACTCCAAAATCGCGGTATTCCAAGCAATTGGCGCAACCGTACCAAACTTTTCTCAGATCGTTTCGCATTTACCCGTTTACACAAGGAGGAAATTCCGGTTTTCTCAGTATTAACAACAAAATAAAAAAAAAACGGGTGGGAAATTCGGTGGTACGCTCCATCCATTTACCAAAATTTGCCCCAGAGGGTTTCCTTAGCGCGGAAGCGCATGGGCGGTGTTACAAGAAATCTACAACGGGAACTTTGGTTCCTGTTATGGGAATGGCGCCGCGGATGGTTGGTCCTCCTACATTAGAATGAGGGACTATTTAGTGCAATTTGCGAACCTAATCTGAAAAGATTAGGCACCCGATACCGATCATCGATGTGAGTTAGGTTTTTCTTTTTTTAAAACAATTTTTTCTGGGGTG
>JAJMHC010000104.1:0-21717 GCA_030582855.1 Hemisphaericaspora lyxosophila
GAAGAAACCACATCCACTGAAGAAACTACCTCCACTGAAGAAACTACTTCGACCGAGGAAACTACCTCGACTGAGGAAACAACATCTGTTGAAGAAACCACATCCACTGAAAAAACCACAACTACCGAAGAAACCACCTCCACTGAAGAAACTACCTCGACTGAAGAAACAACATCTACTGAGGAAACCACATCTACTGAAGAAACTACTTCGACTGAAGAAACCACATCTGTTGAAGAAACCACCTCCACTGAAGAAACTACCTCGACTGAAGAAACCACATCTAGTGAAGAAACAACATCTGTTGAAGAAACCACATCCACTGAAGAGACAACATCTAGTGAAGAAACCACATCCACTGAAGAGACAACATCTAGTGAAGAAACCACATCTAGTGAAGAAACCACATCTAGTGAAGAAACCACATCTGTTGAAGAAACCACATCTAGTGAAGAAACCACATCTGTTGAAGAAACAACATCTACTGAAGAGACAACATCTACTGAAGAAACCACCTCCACTGAAGAAACTACCTCCACTGAGGAAACCACCTCCACTGAAGAAACTACCTCCACTGAGGAAACCACCTCCACTGAAGAAACTACCTCCACTGAGGAAACCACATCTAGTGAAGAAACCACATCTAGTGAAGAAACCACATCTAGTGAAGAAACCACATCTACTGAAGAAACCACATCTAGTGAAGAAACTACCTCGACTGAGGAAACAACATCTGTTGAAGAAACCACATCCACTGAAAAAACCACAACTACCGAAGAAACCACCTCTACTGAAGAAACAAGCTCCACTGAAGAGACAACTTCAACACAAGATTCTACTTCAACTACAGAAACCATAGCCACTGAGGAAACAACATCATCTCGAGATTCTACTACTACTGAACAATCTTCTACTGAACAATCTTCTACTGAACAATCTTCTACTGAACAATCTACTACTGAACAATCTACTACAAAACAATCTACTACTACTGAACAACCTACGACAACTGAAGGCCCAGTTACTTCAGTAGACCCAGACACTACCACTAAAGCAACAGATGTGACAACCACCATAACTACTGTTATAACTTCCACCAGAGTAACCACCTTAACTACTGAAGGCCCAGTTACTCCAGTAGACCCAGATACCACCACTAAAACAACAGATGTGACAACCACCATAACCACGGTTAGAACATCCACCAGAGTAACCACCTTAACTACTGAAGGCCCAGTTACTCCAGTAGACCCAGATACCACCACTAAAGCAACAGAGGTGACACCCACCATAACCACGGTTAGAACATCCACCAGAGTAACCACCTTAACTACTGTGACTACAATTATCACTGTTTATCCAAGTACATTAACTTCCACTGTAATAAGAACTACAGAAGTGCCAAATACCGTGGTCACAACTACCACTAGTAATGGTACTCCAACTGTTATTACAACTGTGGTAACAGAGACAACTGAATTTGCTACCACTGAACATATACCCACATCAGTTACTTCATCTACTTTGCAAACGAAATACCCAGTATCCACTGAAACAATTACAGTTACTGGTGCACCCCAATGTTCAACTTGTCCTACTGAAGTTGTTTACACCACCACAGAATTTATTACTTTAACCAATGGAGGTACCACTCAAACCTTTGCCACTCAAGTTGTACGTACCACAACTAAAGTTCCAGATGTTACTGAGCTTGTTCCATCTTCAATCATAGTAGACCATACCATCCCTGCAGTGATTGACCAACCCACCACTGCACCTGTTCCTTCTTCTTGGGAAAATGCCTCTAGTTCAATATCTTATAGCAAGGTCTTTATGCTTGCCACATTTGCTATTATTAATTTTATTTTATGATTTCACGACCTTATGATTCTTACGAATATCCCCCTAGAATTCTCTAAGTTAGATACTAGAATGATAGACAGATAGATACATATATTTAGCATATATTTGATTTAATATGTACATACAAAAAAATTCAATTAGTCTCTATGTAGTTCAAAAACTTTCCTGACTAGGAATCGCCATTGGTTTTACACTGAAGATGCTGGTGGAATTATTCCCAATGTTCATCCCAAATTGTAGTAATCCGATTGTTATGGATTTTCTATTGAAAAGCTCTTGACTATTTTACTAGGATTATTCCAGTGGTATTGATTTATTTTAGTTATCGCTGGTATAGATATTGTTTTGGAGAATATAAAATTTGTAGGTAGTAGGGGGTCTTGATGTGAAAGGGTTGACTTTTCAGATAGTTCATCAATACCAGGAAACTAGAGCGGTTACAGCGCTTATAATAAATGAGTAAATTTCAGTGAAAATTAGAGCAACTAGAGTTTTCTTTTTATTTCTGCTTGCTATAAATGAACAACTTATACTCAAAATAGAGCATATAAAGTCCATTCTGTTAGAGTTGTAGTATTTGTGAATTTTTGATGTTTGTGGAATGCAATTTCTGATTTTCCTTTGGTTGCGAAATTTAGTATGGGGGAGTATAAATAGCGGCTAATCCTTCTCAAGTTCAAAAAAAGGTTTATATCACTTTCTTCTTCTTCTTCTTCATTTCAACTTCCAACAACTTTCCAACAACTCCAAACCTTTCAAACATCAATAGAAAATAGTCAATGATATTCCTATAACTTCAGTTCTATTCTTGGCAAGAGTTTCATTCCAACAGGTAGATAGCAACTTATTTATAATTTTAATAAATGTTTCCAATTGTAAAATATAATGGCTTGGAGAAACTTGTCAATCAATAACAATTACTAAAAACTTATTCTAATATACATCATATAAAACAAAAAAAAGACCCCCCCCCCACACACACACAAACCGAACTAGAGATTTCCAGTATTGGTCAAAAACTCTTTCCGTAATTTCAAATGGAACTTACTATGATGTTCCAAAAGGTCCAATTCCCCATCAGTGAACAACTTTGAATCTTGCAGTACATTCCAAACACCAGGAATACCATCAAATTCCAATAGTTTATACATCGGAGTATCCTGATCATCGGCAAGTAAGATATTTGTCACGTCTCTAGTGAACCGTTCACAAACGGATGGAATAAGGGCAAGATCTGCACTGGTGGCAAATATAACGTGACTAATTAACGTTTCGGTAAATCCCATGGGTTTTAAACTATTAAAGATATCAATGACATCTTGGACGTTAGATAATGCTTCTGTGACTTTAATTAGCACGTTTCCATTATCAATATATTTGTAGCTTTCTCTAGTAAGCAAATCATCTAATCCTACTGAATGATCAACATACTTCAATTGGAGCGGGAATTGAGAATTGGCTTGCTGTGGCTGAGAGTGTAATGGCTGAGATTCTTCGTCGTCGTCGTCGTCTTCTCCTCGTCCCTCGCCTGCTTCATTGTCATCGGGAATACCTCCTTGTAATTTAGGAACTTCAATTCTATCAAATCCGGCCTCTTTAGAAATCAATTCGTCGTCAATATTCAAGGCGGTTTCATCTATATGTGTCGGAATAGGCATAGACTGGCGGCTTTTACTCTGTTCTTGACTTCTTCTACTTTGCGAAGGTTTGCTCTTTGGTGGTGGTGGTGGTGGTGTTGCTGTTGTTGTTGTTGTTGCTGTTGCTGGTGGTGGTGGTGGTGGTGGTGCAGCTGGTGATGATGATGATGGGCCAACGTCACCATATTGACTAAGTTTCAACAATGATTTTGGTTCTTCTCCCTTTTTCAAACATTCTTCATAATATTCAATATATTGAGGAATCATGCCGGGAGTAACATATCTTCTAAACCTATCTCTCCAAGAATGCAAACTATGTTTTGGAATTCTTCTATACATTTTACTGTAAAACGTATATGGTAAAACCACATGATCATTAATGTCTACTGGTAATCCACTTTCTAAAACATACGCCTTAGCAGATTGACAAAGCATATAATCATCTTCAGCAGTATATTTCTGTTTTAAAGTATCAGGCAATTCGTCCACCCCTAGTTTAATATATTGACCAGTAGTCTTATCTTTAATCAATTTATCATTAGCATCCAATTTATAAACGTATTCCAATCTTGGTTCTAAATGTTTTCTAAATCTAGCCCTAATAGAATTCCCAGTATGACCACGAAGAATTTCTTCTTGAGCTAAATCGTTATAAAATTTATGAGAATGACGAAATCGAGGATTTAATCTTACTCGTTTAAGAATGAATTCATCCTTTTCTGGAGTGAATCGATTATGTCTCTTCAGACCACTGGCAGTAATAGTATTCTGCATGGCCACACTGGCACCACCATCAATTATCACCGATCCATTCAAATATTCATCTAATTGAAGTAATCGAGATCTAGCAATACAATCATCAATATAATTTAATCTCACGGTATGGGGACCAGCCTGTTCATCGTTGTTCAAGTATATGGTGGTTGGAGTAGGATTGTCAGTGACTATACCCCCATATTGAATGATCAAATTGCGATAACGATCACGATAAGGTTCAGTATAGGCGATATTGAACATGATTGATTTACCATCGTGGTCAACAAAGAGGTTCTGTCTTTGATCGAATTGGTAGTGGTGGTGGAGGTGTTGCTGCTGCTGTTGTTGTTGCTGCTGTTGTTGTTGTTGTTGTTGTTGGGTGGCAGCAACTACTGCGGCAGCCTGGGTGACGGTGTCTTCGTATGACAATGAGTGGTAGCTCATAATAATGTTTTTGGTTGCAAAAGTTGTTGGTCAAATGTTTGGATGTTTTATTTGAAAGTGATTGTTTTGATGTTTTGATGTATTGGCCAGGAAGGCTGTGAGTGGAATTGATGATGTTTTGAATGTCTCCTTTTTTTATCGCAAACTTTCCCAAACGGGGTTTTTGCGCTTTTCCTGTATATAGTTTATTGACATTTTGATTGTTTTCCACTACTCCTTCTTCTTCTTCTCCTCCTTCTTCTTGATTCAACCAGGATAACCACCCCGTACTCTTCATTCAAGGACTCAATCATGTATTAAACAGGTATGTTGACTAGGAAATGTCATACAGAAGTAACAGCAGGTTTAGTTGGCTGATAATTGGTGATGTCACTTGAACGCTGGACTAAATTCTCCAAGTTTATGATAACTGGTAAAGTTGTGCACTTACAAGCTAGAGAATTAGACGCTGAAAAAAAAGTATAACTGATGGTTAGTGTTGCTAAAACAGGATTGCTTGCTAATTTGCCACAATTATTGATAAACAACTCTCTTGGTTTCCAATCATAAACACTCGTAGGGGTTAGCTAAGTTAAATGATATCCAAATAACCTATTTGAAGTCTCTGAAGATTTCTAGGACAATATATATATATATTTGCCAGTAGAATAACCCTATGAGAGAGGAAAAGAAGTTAATAAACCTCTTGAAAAAAGTAAATTGATCTTAAGAAAAACCAAAGTTTTCATCATGAGGTACTTACTACCGTTGTATATAACGGACGTTGATAGAAGTTTCCTCGATACTTTGAAATAGAGTTGTTATTAGAATTAGGTTTTATAGTTTGTTGAATTTACAGTTGGATTTTTCATTAACAAAGAACTTGGGAATTTTCTTAAAAAAGAAGGCTAGCTAAGCACACTTTTCTTAAGAAACTCATACTTGTAACCACTCTTACTTCCTTTTCAGGTATTTTTAGTTTTTTTTTGTTATCAAATGGTGTATTCAAGTCACTAACACGGGGGGGGGGGTATTGACTTGTAACAGACTACATTACAACACGAACATACACCCAAACTAACAAATTAAGTAAAAAAAGTCACCCAACACGCCAGGTATTATCCAAAGCATCAGCTTAATGCATTACGTTGATGTTTGGATGTTTTGTTGCTCCTTGCTTTGGTTAGATCGAGTTTTTTTGTTGAGAGGGTCGTGTTTGGCTAATAAAAAAGGTGGGGAGTTACCCGGTCTTTCCTCTGAGTGTTGCAAATATATTTAATTACATACAACAGTCTTCTAAAGTGGTAATAGCCATATACTTTCTTTTCTACATACAACACACTCATTGAATATATATATATATATATTAGTAATAGTAGTATAGGTGTAAATCTCAATTATATATGAACATATATATATATATATACGTATACGTAGTAGTCACACACGAGTTGATCAAAAACATACAAATCATCAAAACAATACCAACCAGATTATTTACAATAAATAAAGATCACCAACCAATCCAACAGAAGTAAGTAATACAAAAACACTGGATACAATAGCCCCAATAAAATAACCAGATTCCATCACTTCTAAATCTTGCACGATTTCCTTCTTGACTAAAGTTTCTTCAACTTCTTCATCAATTGATGATGATACTGCTGCCACGTGATGAACTTCAGTAACTTGGGGAGAAATGGCAGGTGATGTTGGAGTGGAAGTACCGGATTCATCAGAAAGATGAACGTATGATTTGCCCAACAAATCTTCATCATTTGAGCCAACTTTTGAACCAGCCACATCTTCTTGTGGGGTGGTAGTGGTGGTGGCGGTGTCCTTTGGTGGTGGTTGTTGTTGTTGTTGTTGTTGCACCTTCTTCTTCTTAGTATCCTTCTTCTTGGTCTTCAATATCTTATTCTCGTGTCTGTAACTTTGGTAATAAACACAAACCAAACTCAATGGAGCACCCACGGCTGAATAGATTAGATAAGGATGCTTGTCAGAACTTGGACTATACCTATAAGCCAAAGCAAATAACCCACTAGCAATAGCACTCAATGAAACATTGGTGAACCTTGCACTACAAATGAATTGATATACCTTATTTGAAGTTTCATGAAATGTGGGGATAGAATTGCTGGATATGTTAGCTATCAATTCTGGTATCTTATTTAACGCTTGATAAGTCAATGACGAGGTCAATAAACCAAGTGATCCCAATCCCAATACCTTAATGGTATTAACACAAGTTCCGGCTGTCATAATAGTTACTGTATGGTCTCTGTAGTAGTAATAGTAGTGGTAGTAATAGTAGTAGTAGTAGTAATAGTAATAGTGACTGTTGGTTGCCCTTGTCTGTTTTTTTAAAAAAAAAAACCAAATCCCACAAGGGAAGAAAAAGAAGGGGGAGGCAAATTTTTCTATTTCTTTTGAACATCCCCTCATACTGGTTTAGTGTGTATCACGTGATCACAATTTTATCTTTGCTCTTCCTAGAACTAGAAGATAGTTGTATCAACGCTTGCTACTCAAATGGCTTATTAAGAAAATCATCTAATATATATATATATACATATATAAACAGAAAAAAAAATTATAAAATGAACTAAAAACGTATATGAAATAAAAGGTTATATAAAACCAACCTCAATGTTGAATGATTTTCTTCAAAGCCAATCTAGCATCTCCAGTATCATCACTAGAAGAAGCAGCTTCTGAACTATCTTCGCCTGTACTGCCCATGTCTGATTTATTGTTATGTCTATCCACCACCTTATTGTCGTTGGTATTCATCAAATCTGTCAAATTTACAGTATTTTTTTTATCTCCTCTGTCTCCTCTGTCTCCTCTGTCTCCTCTCTGTTCCTGCTCTTGTTTTATCTCAACCTGAGATGGCTGAGGTTGTGATTGTGATTGAGAAAGGAAGAAATCCTGATTGATTAAATGAACCCCATTCAAATTTGGTCTCCCCTTGGGACTATTTAAATTCATCATGGAATACATTAATGAATTAAATTGAGGCGTCAAGTTGAAAATTGGCGTTAAGCCAGTCGAACCAAGCGTTGAAGAAACCAAATAATTATTAATTGAATCCTTGGGGGTTTGAGGCATGAACAAATTCTCAGAAATCGTAGATAATTGATTCTGATTTGTACTTGTTGTGGGAGGTTGTTGGGCTAATAACTCGGTTATGTCTGAATTATACCTTCTGATATGGCCAGGAACTAGGGGTTGACCATTCTCATTGTCTTCTTGAAGAACCTGATGATGACTTGATTCAATGCCAGTCGTAGAATGTGCATGAACCATTCTAGGCATATCAGTTTCCACCACCGATTGAGGAGGGGGAGGAGGGGGAGGAGGAGGAGCCGATGCTGATTCTGATGCTGATGCTGATGCTGATGCAGCTTGTGGCTCACTTTCAGCCACTGAGGGATTAAAGAAATCACTTGACAACACCGCCTTCCCCAGATCATCAATCATTAATCTCAACAGGAAATCTTGTGATGACGACGACGTTTTCTTTTCCTTTTTCTGTTTTGACATCTTATTATTACTCAATGAAGCAGCAGGTAATAAATTGGGTTTCAGTTGAGAACCATTCGATGATGTCCCTGAACCTGAAGAAGAAGAAGAAGAAGAAAATGAAGAAGAAGCCAACATATAACTAGTATACCCAGGATTACTAACACGACGGTTTTCCGAACTAGGCGTGGGCAATCTTGGCATCACCATTGGTCCATCATATCTAGGAGTAGAATTTGAAAAACTGGCATTGGTAGCTGATGAAGGGGGAGTATCAAACATAGTAATGGGCCGGGGGTGGTGAGACGCTTGAGTAATCAATGAAATATTCTCCATGGCTTTGGAATTAAGCTGGGGGTGAGTTTGAGGAGTTTCCATTGATGCGGCACCGTTCGAAGATAACGGAGTGACCAAAGCATGGTTATGATGACTAGTACTACCACCACTACTACTACTACTTGAAGCCCTTGGTTTTTTCATCAATGCAGGAGAATTGCCCAATGAACTAGTTGAACTCTTTCGTTTCTTTCTTGTGGATTTATTACTGGGAGACACCCTCATTAACGGGGTGAAAAAATCAGGAGCACCTTGTTTTACCATCAGATTTGAATTAAATTCAGCAGTGGGACTATTGTGTAATGGTGAGGTGTTGACACTTATATTCATGGTGGAAGTTATCTTACTAGCTAATGAATCGGCCTTGGGAGGTCTTCCACGTTTCCTCTTTACTTGTGGGGTGGTGGCAGTAATAGCTCCATTTATTTGTGTAGGTGAGATTTGATGAGGGAGTGCCGGTGGAAGTAAACCACCTCTGAATGGTTGTTGTTGTTGTTGCTGCTGTTGTTGCTGATGTTGCTGCTGTTGTTGTTGTGAAGAACCAGACGAAGAAGGAGGGAGATAAGGATTGTTAAATTTATCTGACATATTGACTGGAATTGACGTACTAATTAGCACAGGGTACGCTTGATCTAATAGTTGTTGAAAATGCATGTAAGGTACGTAGGGGGGAGGGGTGGGATTGGAGAGTTGTTTTGGGGTGGGTAGCAAATGAAGGATTTCTGAAGCAATGTCAATTTATTCACCGATAAAAACTGGTAGTGGTTGCTTGTAGGTGATGGTGATACTTTCTTGAATATTTAATAAACCAGCTATTAAATGAAGAAAAGGCAGTGAGAATATATATATATATATATATATAAGTGCTTGGAAGGGAAATATGCACAGTGGTTTGATGTCTGAAAAAGTGATCAAAGAATATATTATGGTATGATCCTCAAAACGTTAATGTGAGATTGGGAAAACTGAAAGGGATGAAATGAAACGAGTCTTTAACGAATGAATAACTGTTGGAAGTGTTGGAAGTGTGTGTGGAGGGGAGGGGGATGGGGGAGGGTAAATCTGTCTGATATACTCCGCTTTCTCTCTGTGTATATGTGTGTGTGTGTGTGCACCCTGTATACTCTAGACTAACAGAAGAATCTAAGGCTGGAAGAAAAGGAGTAGTACTTTAAAAGGGAGTAGAAGTCGTAGTGGTAGACAATTAATCAAAGACAAGAAAAAAAGATTTTCAAAAAAAAAAAAAAAATTAAAAACCGATAGACAGACACAAAGACGCAACAGCCAGAAAGATAACCTTAAATCTAATAAACAAACCAATAGACGAAATTATTCCTTTGCATATTTTAAGCTTGATTGTATCTATAGAAGTTATACCACAAGCAACCTCGGGGGTTAGGGGGTGGTGGAGGGGGGTGTGTGAAGTTATCTTTGTGTGTCAAAATTATCAATTATGAAAAATGTGCCTTTTGTTTGTTTTAATTACAATAGAGAACAATAAACTGAGAAATATATGTGGTGGATTAAATTAGCATTTAAGTTTGTTCAATAAGGAAATTATTCTCGATCTATTATTATCTTGGATGACTGAAACCTGCATCTCTTGAGACTCTCTGATAAAAACTTAAGGTAATTGGAGAAGCCCAACAATGCTTGGCATTTCTTTTATTGATTCAAGGCTTTATCGGTGAATCAACCCAAGGCTCAAATGTTAGTTATAGAGACAAGCGACGACAAAACAAAACAAAACAAAACAAAACAAAAAACCACGCTGTAGGGTTACTTCATGCATATTCTAGTATGATCATTCCATTACTACGATCCAACTGAGATCTTTGTTGCAACAAAAAAACTGTATCAGGGTAACATTTTCCCGTAGAGATTAACGGTAGATCAAAAAAGAAAAGGGTATTTGTAAACTGATCAAACGCCTGAGATGAACAACAATAAAAACCCCGGTTTCTCAACTAACGATTGCTCATTCTATAAACACATTGGATGGTCACACCTCCTCTCAATTGCCATAGCAACTGGTTTTTTTTGACTTTGAACAAACGTTTCATGCAAGGAGTAAAGAAACAGAAGGCATTACATCGATCAACTATAAATAACATCGTGAGATCTTACTCTTAATTCTACATAACCATGCATTAAGGCGCGTTGGTGGTGGTAGTAGGTGATGCTGGTGACAGTAGGTGGTGCTGGTAGCAGTAGGTGGTGCTGGTGTTACCTGTTTCACACGCGTCCCGGGGAAGGACAAGGTGTCCTTGCTGTCTCTCGGCTTATTTAATATGCTCGTAAGGTAAATCCCCCCCCCCACTCCCCATTATAATAATAGTGCTGGTGGGAGGTGGTTGTCGCCCCCTTTTAAATGGGGGTGTGAAAAATATAATTTAATGATTGACAGACGTGTAATTTAACCCAATTAGGAAATGTTATTGCCAATGTTTTTTTTCCTGTTCTTTGTCTAATGTATTTCCATGCAACAGAAATGACTTGAGTTGAGACTCGATCTGGCATACTTGTGCTTCTCCCGGAAAACGGGATAGAGAGAGGTATATGCGTGTTTCAGAACGTTATTTGATAGTTGATATGTTTATTGTTCGAAATAACCGTTTCTTATCCCGAGGCTATGTGTGTTTCAGCCTGGTTTAATTCCTAGAAGAAAGCATAAAAGTTCTCAGCCCTGGTAGGGTACTCTTCTTGCCAATGGCTAATATGCTCATTCTAATGAAAAGTTAATTCACCCCTTAACCTTTAAGTTGTGGATCATCCCCCCCCACCCTATTTGTTAAGACTTGTTCTTTTTTTTTTTTTATTTTTTTTCTTCGTAAAATTTACAATTTTTTCTTGTAAAATTAAACTAATCCTCAGAGTGTATAAACTTCCAAGAAGCCGCCAACAGTGACGTTAAATGACAAGTATAAAGGAACATCAAGACACCAGAAGAAATGCTGAAAATAAGCCAATCTCATATTAGCTCTGGCAAGCAACTCTAATTTTTCACTGGTTCAATTGGTTTGGGGGGGGGGGGGGGGGGGGGAGTAGTCTTTCAAAGAATTATACTCAATTGACATTGCATATCTGGCAATGGAGTGCTTGTCACTCAACAAAGCCTACCTGAGTTCATGCGAGTTTACTATCCGAGATCACCACTCCCCCATCACTGCCTGCGCGAACTCTCCCTCCCGAACCCACTATCCGAGTCTCCTTACCCGACAATTCACAAAACTTTTCTTAAATTCTTACGAGCAGCCATGGGGCTATACGATGGCTGCTCGTAAAACAAACAAACAAACAACCAAACAACCAAAAAAAAAGAAAAACTGGTCAATATTTTTCACAGTCCAATCCATCCCGCTTGCTTACTACACCACCTCAACTTCACCAGACACCCCCCCTTCATCCACATGGCATTCACTGCTTTAAACCCATATACAGAACATCGGGAATTCTCTGGACTTCCAGGTGCGATAGGGATAACATTGGGACTACCATTATTAATCACCTTCTTTGCCCTAGTGGTCAATCAAACCTATTCAATCCAAGGTATCAACCTTGATCTCGCCGCCATCGTATCACAACTCCCGCAGAATAAACAACAATGGATCGAATTATGTTTTGATAAATCATGCTGGACAGTTTATTTAGTGTGGTTTTTCGGATTGGTGATTTTAGATTTCATCTTGCCGGGTAAAACCATGCAAGGAATTGTGTTGCGTGATGGTAGTCAATTAAATTATAAGATTAATGGATTAGCCATGTCTTCCGCTTTGATTTCATTGTTTGTGGCTAGATTATACCAATCTGATAATTATTACTTGCCGGAATTACAATTCATCTACGATAATCAATTACCCTTAACCATCACCACCACTATTTTTTCCTTCTTCTTGGCGGTATTCGTCTACCTTGTTTCCTTTATCCCCACCACTACTCCCAATGGGAAGGGCAACCATGAACGTATCCTTTCAGTCAATGGAAACTCGGGAAATCCAATCTATGATTGGTTTATCGGTCGTGAATTAAATCCAAGAATAGGTAGTTGGGATATTAAATTATTTTGTGAATTACGCCCAGGGATGTTATTATGGTTATTAATCAACCTTTCATGCATGCATCAACAGTATCATCAAACTGGAGGTACCATCACCGATTCTCTTATCTTGGTGAATATCTTGCAAGCATTTTATATTTTTGATGGGGTATTGAATGAAGATGGATTATTAACTATGATTGATGTAACCACTGATGGATTTGGATTTATGTTGAGTTTTGGAGACTTGGCATGGGTCCCTTGGGCATACTCGTTACAATCGAGATACTTAACTATTCCAGGCAATGAAATAGTATTGGGTAGAACTAATTTAATTATCATTATCTTTATTAAAATGCTTGGATTCTATATTTTTAGATCGGCAAACAAACAAAAGTCAGATTTTAGACAAGGGAAATTGAATCATTTGAATAGTATTCCAACCAAGACTGGCTCGAAATTGTTGGTGGATGGTTGGTGGGGATTATCTCAACATATTAATTATTTGGGTGATTGGTTGATTGGTTGGTCTTGGTGTTTACCTACTGGATTCCAAACTCCCTTAACCTATTTCTATGTGGTATACTTTGGTTCATTGTTATTACATAGACAAATTAGAGACGATGCTAAATGTGCTAGTAAATATGGTAAAGATTGGGAAGAATATAAAAAGAGAGTTCCTTACAAAATTATTCCATATGTTTATTAAACACAAAATGTAATAATTATTATGATTTATATATATATATATATATACATATATATAAAGAGAACAATCAATCTATTCATTCTTTTTATCGTAATCAACTTGTTTTTCAAATGATGAATATGAGATTTCTAATGCTCCAAGCCATTGAATAGCGGTATACAAGATTGCCAATAAGAATAATGAAACAATTATCCCCAGCCAAATTCCAGAAGTGAAGAATTGATAATTGGTGAATAAATTATTCACTTCATTTCCAGTACCATTCTTTGAAACTTCAATTGATTTACCAAAAGTAACCACTGGTTCATCACCTTCTTTAGTAAGCATAGATTCAGCACGTCTAAAATCATCCTCGATTTCTTGTTGAATAGTTTCGAAATCTTCATTGCCATCATGTTCTCTCTTGTTCAAAGGAACACCCTCATCATCACCACTACCTTCGAAATGATCATGCAAGAAATCACGAGCCAATTGTTCGATATTCTTATGATGACCACGATGGCTAAAACTTGGATTTCCTTGAACAATCAAATTTTCATGTCCTTTACTCAAGAATTCATCAATGGTATGGATTTCACTATCTTCAACATCAATGATAATAACATTTGCAGAACTACCTTCTACTTGTCCATATTCAACCACACAACTGGGACTGATTGGGAAATGTAAAGCATCAGCAGAAGGATAATGAACATGTTCCAACATCCAACCATCCAGCTTGTCATCGTAATCACCCTTGGATAACTGTTTAACTCGATAGATATATAACTTTTTGTTGGAACTACATAAAGCTGTACTATATTCTAACACTAAATCTGAAACCACCGTCGATTCAGTAATATATGGCTGTTTCATAGACAATGGTAATCGTTGGTTGGAAAAGAAGATAGCAGTATCGGAAAACGCATTAGCAATGGAAGCAATTGATAATGTCGATGCTAATAGATTCAATACCAGGAACTTCATTGTAATGATATATATGAGAAGATGATGATGATAATGATGATAGTGGTGGATGAACAGAGAGAGTGAGAGAAGAAATAAATTAAGGATTAAAAAATGATGTTAATTTTTTTTTGTCGGTGGTTGTCTGCACGTGACTTTACACGTGACTTGAACCACGAATGCGAAAAACAAAAATTTAAAGACAATTTGGGGAATTTTTCACTATCAACAGAAAGAAGCAGAAGAGTTGTGGGTTTCATCAATCAATTACATCACACAGAAGTTAATATTATACGATAATCCAAGATGGCAGACATTCCAAGGTATGTACTCTCTATACATTCAGTCGAATCCATTCCAATGACCTCGAGACTCGCACTGGCCAGCTTATTTTTTGTATTTTTTATTTTTAGCAAAGTCAAATAAACATAACTAACCTCCCAATCAATCTAGATCCGTGGTTCAAAAGTTGATGTTTTTCACCGCTGCCATGATAATATTCCCCATTGTCACTTTCTTCTTGTGTCAATACTTATTTAATAACAATTCCATCATAAGTGGAGGGGTTGCTGCATTAGCTGCAAACGTAGTATTGATTGGATATGTCATTGTTGCATTCATGGAGGATACTAGGACACCTGAAGAGATTGAAAAAGAGGCCAAGAAGAATATCTAAGTAGTTCTCCCTTGTTTTGTATATACTATAATAATAATAATAATATCAATAGTAACATCAATAGTAACAGTGATAGTAATAAAAACACTCACGAAAAAAAAACTGAATTGAAAAAATTCAGTTGTAGACTTTATAGACAGACGACCACCCAGCCAACCAGCCAACCATCGAGAGATCTACAGAAATGGTGCATCAATTGTCATTGGTATCATCCATACCTCATTCCAACTACCTCCAAACATTGGCCACACTACAAGCCCTAACGGGTCTACTCTCTCCTCAACCAATATCAACCTATACCTTAACCACCAAGCCAAATCAAATATTTAAACCAAAATTCGAACCCGGGAAAGTCAACCAAATAGAACAGTATTATATGAAATGTACCACCCATTGGAGAGATGAATTATTAGATATAAGTGAGCCTATATTGAAAGAAGGTGGCGAGCCGGTCTTGGCAAGAAGATTATTTAGTGATGATAATCCAGAAGAACGGGTGTGGACATTACAAATTAGTGATATTCCTATAGCTGGGAAGACGCAAGGGTGTTGTCAGCAGACTTTATATGAAAGCACCTTGATCCATACTCATGCGAGAATCGATCCTATCAAGACAAAAGGAGAAGAAAATATCGATGAAGTGATCCCAATTGATGTTGATGAAGAAGAGGATGATGACGACGATATTCCTTTGAATGAACTTAAGAAAGAGATCGAGGGTAAGAAAGAAGAAGAAGAAGCAGGAATAAAAGTCGATGATTTGGAAGATTTGATTCAAATTGATACACCCGAGGAATTCATTAAAGATGAACCTGAGATCAGTAAAGATGAACCTGAAATCATTAAAGACGAACCTGAAATCATTAAAGACGAACCTGAAATCAGTAAAGTGAAGGATGAACCAGAAGTAGTGAAAATGAAACCACCACAACCAGACGATAATAAAGTCAACCTAGAAGCACTTGAACTAGAACAAAGAAGATCATCATTCCTCTTATTCTTACAAGATTTAGGTTATGAAGTTATAAACCAATTCTGGATCAAGGGGATTAGATTCTTCCATGGTGATGTTATAATTGAAATATACAAAGTATTAATAAGAGACGACGATCCAAATGCTCAAACAAATCCAGAAAAGATTAAATTAAAACTATTAGATGAATCAAATACCTTTCAAATTAAAGTATATATAAATGTACCTAAATCAACCGATGTGGAACAGATTAATCAAGGAATCAAAAATCTCATTAAATTACAAGAATTCTTGAAGAATTTGTTTGTGTTGGAGATACCAGATAGGATGTATATGGACTCTCGTGTAGTATTGAGGAAGTAATTAGATTCCCTTTATTGTACAAGCCTTTTTCTTTTATTTAGTTCTAATGGTAAAATATTTATCGTGTCTTGGATTTATTTCCGAAATGGAAAACCCATCAACTTCACCCTTCTCTTGATCAACAGTAGCTGGAAGCTCTGCTATTTGTTGCAATAATTTATCCAAAGTCAAGGGGTCTTCAGGTATATGATCAGAGGCAATCAATCTAAAGATCGAATCATTACTTGAACATCGTGGTTTATGATCTCCATTATCATCCTTATATAAATGGCTAATGAATACCATCTGTGCCTTCAATGATTTGATTAAATCTTCTTCTCTTGTGTTTGAAATGTCCAGTTTCAAGCCTGATAATTTTAACATCTTCCGTATGGTATTGGCATCGATGTTTATTCCTTTCATCAATTCGTCATTTTGCTGGATTAGATCTTTGACTGACCAAGTGGAATGATTGACAAAATTGTCTATTTCTTGTTTGGTTTGTAAAGTTGAACTAAACCGTTTGCTTGTACTAGATCGTATAGAGATACGAGGTACTCTCCTTATAACTGTAGTTAACATTGGTGTAATGGTTTTGATTATTCGGATGAGTTTTTAGAGAATATTCCCAAATTTTTTCACAGAGAACTTCTCACTATAATTTAAAGTGATTCTGTGCGCACTAATATTAAACAATCCCTTCAGTGTAAAGATTATCGATTTTTAATTCTAATATACAAAAAGCATAAACAGGGAGAGAGGGAGAGGGAGAGGGAGAGAGAGGGTTTGTGTGCGTGTCTGTGGGTGTCTGCACTACAAGCAAGGGCTACTTTACTTCTTCTTCTTGCTCACCTTGTCTAATTCAGCTTTAGTTTTAGCAATTTTCTTTCTTTTCTTGGATAACTCATCTTGTCTAGTTTCCTTCTTTTCAATACCATATTGCATCTTCTTATACAACTTACGTTGTTTATTGGTCATCATGATCTTCTTTAATTCCTTTTCTTCGGCGTCTTCATCTTGTGGAGCAGATCTCTTCTTTGATTTCTTGTTGGTGGAATCTTTGACATCGGAGAATGCCACACCAGCAGCTTCCAATTCTAATTCCTTTTGTGCTTTAAGGTCTTCATCCTCTTCCTCTTCCTCTTCCTCCTCTTTATCAACATCTTCTTCGTCGACTTCAATGTCTTCCTCTTCCTCTTCCTCTTCATCATCTTCCCCTTCTACACCTTCTTCAGCCTTAGCTTCCGGATCGTATCCACCAGCATCTCCCCAAGGAGATAAATGAGGAGGCAAAGTTTCACCAGGAGCATAGGGATTCACCGGCAATAATTCACTCTTATTTATGCAATCAAAGATCCATTGAGGTTGGATATAAGTTCTACCAGCAACCTTCTCCAAGATCTTGGGTCTATCGATGATTTGGTGAGTAATGTTAGACAAATCCAATTTCTTAAATGCCGCACCATCATTCAATTTCAATTCATCAAGAGCAATTTCAGACACAATAGATCCACCACATGATAAAATACACAATTCTAAAATATCCAATGGAACTTCACGACCAACATAAAAGATAAATTTCGAGAATAAACTAGAAGTAGCCGAGGCATACTTGGAAGGTTGTGATAATAAATCCCCGGTGGTTTTGTTGGTAGCTTGGAATTCATCCAATTCAACTTCTTCGACATTTTCACCTTCGGCTTCTTCATCTTGGTCTTGTTCGTCTTCACCTTGGTCAGCCTTGATGGCCTTGGAGAGTTCATCTTGAGATAACTCTTTTCCTGCTTCGGTGTTATTTTCTTCAACTTCTGGTTTCTTTTCAGTTGGTAGTAATGCCGCAGCACCTTGTTCCTTAGATTGTAACACATATGAAGACAAACCACCAATTCCCTTCAACTTTTCAATGTCAATAGTTGGAGGATAAATCAAGTTACTTTCCTGGTATAATCTGAATAACACAAAATGTAATAAAGTAGAATAGAATTCCAAGAAAGTCAACATGATTCTGAAATCAACATCGGTTGGGATGTTAGTAGGGAATTTAAATGGCACCAACCATCTAATTTCTTGCCCCTTAACCGTGGCTTGATAATAAACCCCCTTGATAGATACAAACACTTTCTTGATTAATTTTTCTTTAGCAACATACGCTAACCATTGATTACATAATTTTTCAGCTTCCTTGGTAACTCTAGTACTAACTTTATCAGTGGCTGGCATATTAGCAAACAAAAATAACATATTTAAAGGATCATCAATATCTCTTAATGCATCTAAGAAAGTGGGATATCTTTCCTTGATAATATTCTCCAAGGTATATTTGGGTCTATTATTTTCTAATTTCTGTGCATCACTAACTTCACCTCTTCCTAATGCTCTTTGTAATTTCTTAGCAAAGGTCTTATGTTCTCTAAACTTACCCAAGACCGGTTCATGTAATAAGTATTGAATATCCTTAGAATAGTAGAAAGTGACAGGGGCAGTAGATCCCTTATTGGCCTTCTTTTTGTTTCTTGGTTCACGAGGATAAATTCCTTTGAAAATACAAAGACGACGGAAATCAGCTAAGGAAACTTGCAATTTACGAACAGCTTGTGTTCTGGTGATGAAGTTTTTGGCATTACCCGATACTCCTCTCTTCTTGACTTTACCCATGATTTTGGTTTTTCCTGTTAATTAATGTAGATGTTAATAACCAGAAAGGTAAGAGAGTTTTTATTACTTGATAGAGACATGAATTTTTTTTTTTTTCAAGATCTGCGCATCTCATCGAAACTGAACAAAAAAAAAAAATAAAAAAAAAATTACTAGGTCCTGTATATAATGTGCGACAGTGTTATATATATAGATATATACCGAACTTAAGTATGAAGGATTTCTATAGTTCAAGTGGTATGGTATGGTATGGTATGGTATGGCATGGTTGTGTTAAGAACAATTGCCTGGGTATCATAATATTTGGTAGTCTACCTACTAAGGAAGTAAGGAAAGCTATACAGGGAACAATTTTTATCTTTCATAGTCAAACAAATACTCACCACTTATAGTACAATGAATGGTTGCAAAAAAAAAAAACTGACCCCCCAAATATCGTGCAGGTGAATTCCAAGCAATGGAATATACCTCTGGGGTTTTACAACAACTCATATTTACTTAGAATTTTTTTTTAAATACCCTGGAAACATTGTAGACCTGTGATTTGGGTAAAGAAAAGCGGCATTAATGACTAAGCAGTTTCAGAAATTGTTTTGAGATCATTCATAAGTACAGGCGCCAGTAGACCAAAACTAATAACTATGGGGCAGAGAGATTTCTACAAGAAGTTATATTTTATAACTGGAAACACATAATATTAGATTTATTAAAAACTATAAGAAGAAGAAACAAAATTCCAATGCGCCAATACCAAGTTTAACTTGTGGCAGCATCAGCGGCTAGAAGAAGATAGATAGTCTGCAAAGCTTCTAAAGGAAGCTGAGACAGTAGATCATCAGATAGCCAAAAAGTCTCCGTGCATGACGAATCTGCAACAGGAGGTTTGATTATATATAAACTTTGGAAGCAAACTGATAACAACTGGTAAGTTGTTATCTATCTGTTGGAATGAAACTCTTGCCAAGAATGAAACTGAAATTATAGGAATATCACTGGCTATTTTCTATCGATGTTTGGAATTGTTGGAAGTTGTTGGAAGTTGTTGGAAGTTGAAGTGAAGAAGAAAGTGATATAAAACTTTTTTGAACTTGAGAAGGATTAGCCGCTATTTATACTCCCCCATACTAAATTTCGCAACCAAAGGAAAATCAGAAATTGCATTCCACAAACAGCAAAAATTCACAAATACTACAACACTAACAGAATGCACTTTATCTGCTCTATTTTGAGTATAAGTTGTTCATTTATAGCAAGCAGAAATAATTAGAAAACTCTAGTTGCTCTAATTTTCACTGAAATTTACTCATTTATTATAAGCGCCATAACCGCTCTAGTTTCCTGGTGTTGATGAACTATCTGAAAAGTCAACCCTTTCCACATCAAGACCCCTACTACCTACAACCTCTTCTATAGTACAATCCAGCATATCTTACCAGCAATGATCACTTCAGACTAGGCTCCTTCGATGGATTTTTTAATAATAAGAATGCTTCTTTTAGCATATACGTGAGTAGCCAATTCTCGTTGAACCTACATGCCCAAGTCAACACCTCTATCTCACCCACACCAACTTCTCCTTCATGGTGGTAGCCATCAACATACTCGACACTACTACTGATCCTCTTCTCAACTGGTACGAAAAATAATTGGGGCATTTCTTTCGCTAGTAAAAAGCTGATATATTGTATATTGGTCAAAGGACATGTCAATAAATCGGTAATACCACCTTGATAAAGCTTCAACCCAGCTTGTTGAACTAATGCTTGAAGATGCCTGAATATATCTAGGTGTTTGTTATTTGAACTATCTAGACCAAGTAATTTGATAACTTGATCTTGTTCCAACTGAATGGTTGAATGGAGTACCAACCCGGTAAGCTTTGAAAATGAAGCTTCAGGATAACCGTTTGCTGTAGGGGCAAAGAATGACTCCAAGGAAACCCCAAACCCATTCTCCAACTCCTCATTGGTAGTAAATCCCATAGTTATTGATCTACGTTTTGTTAACTGGTTAATTAGTTGGTCAGTCATAAACTTTGAATGTTACCAAAAAAAAACTAAAAAAAACTTAAAAAAAACTAAAAACCATAAATTTGCCTGTTGCCAATAAAACATCCTTAATCTTCAAACACATCACCAGTATGCCAAGCTATACCTCCAAAGAAGAAGAGCCGGTATTGAATACAGCGGGCCAGTGGAAACAGTTGACCGATACTTCAGTAACTTCCGATGGTTTCAAACGGGTTGCAAACCCGCATGATCTTTTCACTGTTTACGCAACCCGCAACTTCAACCGAATCAATACCATAAATGATTCAATAAAACCACATATATTAAGTAATCACCTGAAACTAAAGATCGATGATGTGATTCAGGCCATGAAATTCAAAACGGAATTGAAAACCCAACTACAAGCAATAAACATAGACTATGATAGTTATCGAATGATCCCCGATTTTAATGAAGCAGCCAGCCTGATATTTCATATGTTTGGACTAAGCACTTGCAGTGAAATCTTCATCAATGAGAGTGATTTTATTGACTACCCGCTGAACATACTCGGGGAATACTCCCATCGCCACCATACAAGAAAAGAAATCTATCCTCCCAACTATCATACCATCAATACCACACGCTTTGAAAACTTTGTTAATAATAAATTAAAGAAATCGATTAATTCTGGAGACCCAGAACAGCTTGCAATCATTGCCAGATTGTCCTATTCACAACTAACCACGTGTTGACCCAACTCCATTTAAACCATGGCGCTACCACTCTCCATCATCGCTACTAGAGATTCGCACCCACCGACCCACCCACACACACGTTCAATTACTTT